>JAREIS010000656.1:0-71195 GCA_030060385.1 Muscicapa striata striata
CACAGGAACTCCTGCTCCTGCCGAGCTGCAGGAGATCCTGCGATCTTCCCGGACGCTCCATCACCAGCAGAAAGCTGTCAGGCAGCTCAAACCACTCGGAGGAGCTGGATGATGGAGTAGCAGCCAGAGCCCACCTTCTCCCATCAGCACGATTTCCATGGGAACACGGGAGCCGTCGGGCTGTGAGGAGGAGACAATGCCTCCATCAGGCCTGGGATGCTGCCCTGGGGCTGCTGCGCTGCCGCCTGCCGGGATGCCCCAGTGCCCCTCCCCGGGCAGCCTTCCTGGTCTTGGGCTTCATGCCAAGCTCCAGTTAGTGGTCATTTGAGGACATCCCATTTCCCAAATTTTGCTGTTGTTGTTCCACATCTTCTAATGATTTTTTTCTCTTGGAGAGTATCTCAAATACGTGGTCAGGTCATGATGCATTTCTCATATCATTCTTTGTATCAGCACTATATCTTTGCTCTCAAAACTGAGACCTCTACTAGTACTTATTAATTATTGATATAGGCAAGTAAGGAAGCATGAGCTTGCACAAGACTATTAGTCACAGATGTGAAAATGACAAGGTATATTTCTTTCCAGTTGTCAAGATCAATGGAAGATGTCACTAAAGTCTTTCTTTCAACTGTTTTGTGTATTGAGTGAATGAAAAGGTGTTAGAATTACAATAGTTCTGAAAAGCATGTAACAGAATTTCCCCCTTAATCAGAAAAAGTCTGCAATGTTTTGACAGTCCCTATATCTGAAACTTATCGTAGAATTTTAATAGTGTCAGATATGACACTGAAAAGCAAAACAGTTGTGCTGTCATGATCCTGTGGCTGTCAGGTGTATAGTTCAGTGAGTTTACTGGAAACAATTGATCTGTAAGGGGACATTTAATCAGATTCAATGGAAAACACTGGAAACCACTAAGTATGGTTTAGGTTGGACCAGGTACATGCTTTTGAAGGCAATGTCATATTTGTCCTTATCTCTGTGCTGTGGTCTGTATCTCAGAGCACCCCTTGTGTGCTCATGCAACAAATGGGCCATCTGTACCAGGCTGTAGATCAGCTGAATTAACTCCCTAAAATATAAACATTGTGGATGGCAGTCCTCTCACCAGCTTGGCAAACAAAACTCCCAAACAAAATGAAAATAACAAAATTTACCACAGCAGGAAGCTTTGGTTTATGGGAGGGGGTATATTGGGGGAGGTTTTGGTTTTGGTTTTTTTCTTGGCGGGGGAGGGTGTTTGTTTGGAATTTGTTTTCTTTGGGGAGGAATTTTGTGGGGTTTTTAAAACATTAATGTAAAAAAATTGACAGCTTTAATTACTCTAACTAAAAATAAAAGAGTAAATATATACTTTAAACTAGTAAATGAAACCAATTGCTTATTTAAGATAGATATTTAAAGATGTACAAAATCTTCTCTAGGAGTTCTGCATCTGCTTAACTTAAAAGAATTAAGGGAATTAATTAAATGAGTCCTTAATCATCAATGCGAGGAGTCTATATTAATCATAAGGCAACCACTTTAGTCTTTAAATCCCTACTTGATGATGCTCTGATCCACAGTAAATATTGATGTAGATATTCATTGTCAATCCCAAGAAAAATATTAAGTAACTCATGTATAATAGCAAAGCTGGATTACTGTGGGGTTACCTGTGAGCAAATGCCTTTAAACCAGTGTTGTATTTAAGGAATAAAACACCCAAGTGATACTCACCATAACAGACCTCTTTTCTCTTCCATATAATTTCTGAATACTCTATAATAGCAATTGCCTTGCTAATGTGACTGGGATTCCATAAGATAACTTGAAAAGTTTCATCAAATGAGAAGTGGCCCAGGGAGCAGGGGTTGTTAACCTGTAGAAAGAGAAGCTCAGGGGAAATCTTATCATTCTATGCTACTCCCTAAAAGAAGGTTGTAGACAGGTAGGGGCATTTTCTTCCAGCTAACAAAGTGATTAGGCAAGAGGAAATGGCTACAAGTTGCACCACGTGAGGTCTAGATGTTATTAAAAATTTCTTCATGGAAAGGGTGGTCAGGCATTGGAACAGGCTGCCCAGGCATATGGTGGAATCCTTATCTCTGGAGCTGTTCACAAAAACCTGTAGATGTGCTGCTTATGGACATGGTTTAGTTGTGGGTCTCACAGTACTGAGTTAATGGTTGGACTTGATGGTCTTAGCAGTCTTTTCCAACTTGAATGATTCTATCATGTTTAGAAAGGGAGCTTATTGTATTTACCATACTTCTGTGTGTATTTCTTTCATTAGTTTCACTTAGTCAAAGTAGTAATCCCTATTCTTGCCTTCTCGTATTTGGACAAGCAGATTTATTTACAGATCCTACATTTTCAAGTTGTTCGTAAAGGTCTAATTTGCTGTTGTAGATTGTCCGCAATTCTTGACTCATGCTTTCCTGGTGAGTCCAGGCTTCCTATGTTTTGTGCCCAAACAGCAATTAACCTCAGAGTGAAGGAACTTCTATTAAAGAAGAAGTTACAGTGATGCACCTGGAATCTCATTCCAAAGAGATCTCAGTCAACAAGGTCTTTATTTTATCAATCAAAATGGCAAAATGTAAAATGTTTGGAAAGATTTTTCTGGCTGAAATTAAGTCCAGCAGTTAATGGAAATACCAAGCTTAAGAAATGGTGGGGTAGCTCAGCAAAGGGCTTCTCTTATGCTCAGAGAAGATGTAATGTGACTTTGCCAAGAAGAGCAGATCAGATGGGATTTGAGCAGTGGAGGAAATCAGCTTAGTATATATAGAAAGCTAAGAATGACTTCAGAACAGAAATGATGCTGTCCTGCATTACACCTCTGACAGTTAATCCTTTTTATTTAAGGAACTAAATCTGGATGCTTCTCATTTCTGGGTAGCATGTCTCAAAACTTTTCTATCATTACCAACTTCAAAGCATGTAAGCTGCTTTTTCTTTTGTGCTGCCACTCTGAAGTTCTCCTTCTAAAGCATCTTCTTTTTCATCAAAACGGTAGGAACAGTTGTGGGGGGAAAGCCTCTGTAAGGCAAAACTACTTTTTAAAATTGTAAAATGTGTAATTAAATTATAAATTAAATTAAATTAATTTAAAGGCATTTAAATTGTACTAAATAATTGGCATAAAAGAGAAGATGACAAAAAGATACTTAATCTAAATATGCGGCATAGAACTCATGGTCTTTGCATATAAAATTTTAGACTTTTTCAATAAATTCAGAAGAATTCAGACAACTGTGAGAGTTGACGTATCTGGGAAGAATTTTCATAATAAATTGAAGAATGTATTCCTGCTCAGAAGGACTTTAATCTTTTCTCATTAGAGGAAATTTTCCTCTTGCTTACTAAAATTCGTTTGAGTTTCAAAATCCCACATAGTCCTGGAAAAAATATTTGTCCTTGTCTTCACTGGCAGACATAGTTTCTGTGGTAAGAAGATTGATTTTTATTCAGGGAAATGGAGTTATAAAGACATATGGGATAATCCAAAGAAAGACTTAACTAGACTACTTAAAATTAATTTTTACTAAACAAGTATTGATTACCTGCTTTGCCAAATATGCTGTTAGAAGGAAGCCTGTGAATTAGACATGTACTGTTACATGTTTAGTACCTTTACTCCTGTGCCTTATTGAGATATAGCAGACTTAGGTATTTGCTATTTTGAGTTATTTGTGGGATGGCACAGAACCACCAGGAGATTTCTTAACGGAGAGATGTTATGGATCTTCAAAATTGAAATTCCTGTGAAATGAAGCAACTGTGACTAGATCTATACCATTTTCTCCCCTGTTTTGCTCTTTGGAGAAGTCAACCAGAGAAGAAGCTAATAGCAAAGAAAAAGTCCTCTGACAATCTTGGCTGGAGATGAATATATCTAGATACATTCACAGGCATACAGTTTATAGTTGTCCTAGGACTGTGAATTCCTCTCTTGTTCCCAGATATGTGAAACAGATATAAGTGGAGGATTTTTTTCCTGTCGTTATTGCTGGCCTGCTGGGTAACTATGGAAACCACAACTGTGTTTATTCTCTTCTTCTATGCAATCCTAGAATGGTTTGTCTTGAAAGGGACCTTAAAAATCATCTATTTCTAAACTGCCAGCCATACACAGGGACACCTTCCACTAGACCAGGTTTCTCAATGCTTATCCAACCTAGCCTGAACACTTGCAGGGACAGGGTATCCAAATTTTCTGTGGGCAACCTATGCCAATATCACAGACAATCATGGGACTCTTTCTTTCTTCACATTGTGCCCTGTGGATAGTGATGTGTCTGAGCAAAACTGATGCAGGATTCCTGTGAATAACAAGATGCTTCAAGAAGTGTAAATGCAATCCAAAGCATGTAGATGGTAGAGGAGGCTTTCTTGGGAGATCTGAGTTTGGCATCACTGAGATTTTGACATTGAAGTTAAAGATCTATAAGGAAGTCTGTAATATATTCATTATTTTTCCAGCCAGTGAATTGTACTGGAGAGAAGACAGCAGGAATATGAAGAGAAAATGGAGCTTTTACAGGTGTTAGGCCAGTTCTATGTAAACATTTGACTGATGTATTGAAGAATCCTTCATATTCATAATACTTGTTTAAAATAAAGCTTGCTTATAAAGCTCTCTATTTCAAGTCTTCAAGCCTGAGCATGTATCACCAGAAACTTAGTGATTTGCTTGACGTTGTTAAATTTCATGTTAAAAGCATTTTCCTTAGTTTTAGAAATAACCCCCTTCTATTCGCTTGCAAGAATGTAAAGATATGCTGAAAAGTTCAATTTGCTTGTTTTTATATCAGATGGATTAAAGGTAGAGAGGGTCTGATACTGTTTCAGAAGAAATGAGAAATTTTCCATATTAGTAGTGTAAATGGGAAATGTGGGAGAATACATGCCAGAGTTCATCTCCTGCCTACCCCCACACAGCAAGGTATTTTCAAGTTATGTCTGAATCCCTTCCAGCTGACTTCAACAGCAAAACTTCAGTTGACTTGAGGTGGGTGAAGGATGAGCTTCAACAATTCCAAGTTGTGCAGTTGTGAATGATAAATGCAAAAATGCAGTCTGGTTATGTGGTATGAAATTACCTTTTGTGGACTTTCAAAATCAGCGGGGGTGAAAATGGCAGATATTGTCATAGGTCATATGTTTCTCCTTGCTTTGGTGAAATTGCCTCTATTTGTCAAGTCATTAGTAGAGTAATCATTCATCCCACAAAGTGCTGAGGAAGAAGTCCATGTAGCTGAACCTCAAGAGGGTGTTACAATTGATATATTTCTGATGAGCTATCAGGCACTATAAAAGCTGTGGACATCTGTAGAAAGCAAATAAAACACTGCTTTCTGTTGCTATAGAGGACCTTGCCTATAACAAGGTTTGAGGAGATTTAATTTTGGGGAAATTGAGATATTTAGAAGCTGGCATGGGCTGTGATAATTAGGCTCTTGCTTTTATCCTTGGAGATAGTGACTCAGTACTCAGAACAGCCCTGGACACCAGCTTTTAGCTGGAACTTTTTTTCTAAAGTTTCAATTTACTGCAAAGAAAAATTTAATTATGGCAGAGTTGCCTTCAATTTTTTTTTGAACTTTGAAACAAAGATTGAATATATACTTAATACTTTTATTTAGTATTTGAAACTTAAAACAGGGGTTTTAACATGGAATAAAGGCATGTAAGAGAGGCTGAAAACCTATTGAAGTGTATTATTCACATGTATATAAAATATATCCATATTTTTCACTACATTGCACCTATGGATTTAAAAGTATTTTCAGTATCCAAATTATTTGTATGATGTGGATAACTCAAGAAATCTTTATCAACTTCAGACTTAGGGGAACAGTTTGTGATATCACTGGAATGTGGTTGATGTGAAGAGAAAGCTACTGTTTTTACAGTTCTGTGACTACAGGTTTAGGAGGGGGAATTTGGAAAAGAAAAAAATAAGTCCAATTGAAGAAGCATTTTTGACTAGATATTGTTTCCCTATGAAAATTTAGTTCAGCAAATTTGGGTTGGAAGTTGAAATTGCATTTACTTACTTGCTTTGATCCTTGTTTTTCTAGAAGAGAAGGTTTTTATTTCAGTTAAATGTAATGAAACTTTTTAGTGCCCAATGATATGGAAGAGGAATATTGTTTGAAAGGCACTGCCATGGATGTGTTGAAATCACCACACAGAACAGATTTCACTGGAAAAAATCAATAGCAGATTGTTCCTTGGGTTAGAAGTGGAAAAAGTGCAAGGTCATCACAACATTATGCTTATTGTTTTAGACAGAGTGACTCCAAACAAACATGAACCTGGATTTCTCTGGGTCCTAGGTGCCACAGCATCTGGGATGATGAACAATGTACAGTGAGGACAAAGGAGCCAAAACCCTGTGTCTGTTTCTTTCAATGATAGCACATAACTTGGAGCTCATTAACGTTTTTTACTGCTTAAGTAAGCAAACTGCTTACTTATCTGTTCCTACTTAGATTGATGAAATGGTCTTCTCAACAGCAATGAATGAAGGAATAAACAGATTATAAGAAGGGGAAACAGGTGGTTCACTGTAACGTGGACGGTGCTGGGTCTGAGACAGAGATTCATGTGACAAAAAGCACTTTATTATTCTCAACTGGACCTTAAATACCTTTCTTAATGTTCCTCGATTAATCCTTGTGATTAGTTCAAAGTTCAGGCTGCCCAGCTCTCTGACCGATAGCTTGTGCAGCCCTGGTAGGAACCCATTGGGTCAAAGCCCTATCTGGTTCCAAATCTTGTCCTATCACTGTTCCCTGAAGGCCTGTCTTTTAGACCAGGTTGCTTTTCCCATATATGACAAATCAATTGCCCAGTACAAGCCAGCTTGTACTGTGGCAGTTCACAGATATCTTTTGTAGAGCTGCAGAGGCAGTATTAGAGACTGGTGAGAGCTAATCAGCGCCAAGAAAGCTGTGCCAATTTGATCTGCTCACATGTTATCAGAAGGGAACAGGAAAGGGGATTATTGAAATTGTTTTTCTTGGGTTTGGGAAATGAACTCTGGTGCTGTGAAGTCCCAGTACCCTATCATCAGTTTCATCTTTCTGCAGAAGCATTCAGATTGGAAAGAAGCATGTCCTTGTCCAACAGTTAAATGGGAAAAATCACCTCCTTAAGAGGAATTTTCCACCTTTAACATATAGTTTTCTGTCTGGGATTTTGTTTACTTATTTTGTTATTGTTGTTGTTTTAGGGTTTTTTAAATTTTCTTTCTCTTTTTTTTTTTTTTAAAGATGTGTCATTATGTCACAGAGGACAAAACCAAAAGAGAGGAGAGAATTTTGCTTTGTGCCAGGAAGAACAAGTCCCTGGCTCTGCTGCAGCTTTGGTGTAGCAACTCTACTGCTATATGAATCCTACTGCTATGAGAGTTGTTGTTTTGTCCTTAAACGTACTGATTGAACCAAAAGCTTTTTCCATCTGAGTCTGAATTTATGACCTTCATTCTTCATTGTTTTCATTTGCAAAGAAAATAGTGAAAAAGACTGTATGTCCCATACTTTTTTCTCCTTAAAAGAAACAGGATATGAGATGCCATAACCGTTTCCTCACACATTGAGCTACAAAGCATTTACATAAAGTTGTTATGCTTTTTGCTGTTACATTAGCTCATCTCTCTCAAAATCAAGATTATAAATATGAAGGCCTATTATTTCTTGTTACTTTTCTGCATTTGTACATGTAGTTTTCCCACAAGGATCTTGCTTTTATTGTGTTTTATGTGAATGTAAAGTTTTAGAATATTTAGTTGCTATGGCATTCTCTCTCTCACTGTTGATATGGCTTTAAATAAAACTGAAGATTTTTTGTAGGTCATTCTGACATTTATATTTTTGCATTTTACAGTCTATTAAATGTGGGAATGAAAGCTGTATTTCACAAATGTATTTACAACTGTATAAATGAGGATGTGCATTAAAGTGCAGGGCTTGGAAAACATAAGTAATGAACATTACTTATGCCTTGACAAAGCAAAAAAAGCATGATTAAGCATAATTGTATGTGACATATCACGAGAGGAATGTTTGGGCATTCAGAATTATGAAACAGCATTTAAACAAGTTTTCTAGAGGGAGCTGCTAGCGAGTGTCAGTACAAGCCTTGAAAAGCATTTGACTTACAGGTTTTCAGCTTTTCTCCCTCCTTCATGATTTAGAGAAATTAGTGACGGTAGTAATTGTTGATTTTAATGCAGACTAAGAAATCATCATCTTTACCTGTGTTATCACAGAGCTTCTTTTGTTTGAAAAACTAAATTTAAAAAATATTTCTTCACGAGGTTCTTGATGCTGCCTTTTCTCATCAGGGAAGCAATTCATCTTACTGAAATGCAAGTGAAGTTCATGGCTAATTTGGCTTTCATAGTAAGGACATTTCTGCTAGTATTGGTGCCAGAGGGAAGTTTTACAATTTAAATCTACCTTAATTTTTTTGCAGAAAGATATATTCTGCTTGTGTCTATAACTATGTATTAAAACCAAAATTAAATTATGGAATAAATATAATTTGAGGGGAGACTTTTTTATGATTTTGCATTAGGTGTATTGGTCATACTGTAGATTCATTCTCATAAAGTACAAGAGATAGGAAAAAGAATGTCTTGGTAAATTAGGAAGCAAAATCTTTGAGTCATAACTCAGCATTTTTTAGGATTGCAGTGGGGTGGGAATTTCCTGCAATTTTTTTCTCACAGGAATAAAATTGCAGTCCCAGGTTCTTGTGTCAATACCTCCAAGGAAACAGTGGAAATTGCCAAGTAAAGAATTCTGGGAATGAGATGTCCAAAAAGGTGATAGAATTTGTCCTCTCTAAGTTAGTGAAAAAATGAAAAATTTTCAACATTTTGTTTGGAGTGGAACTAGATTATGCCTTATGTTATTCATAAGAAAAGCCTTGAAGATGACATTTTCTGAAATGCTTGAGGTGGATGGTATTTTTGGTAAAGAGATTAGATGATTTGTGAACAAATTTCTCTGGAAGGCTTTGATCCCAGCTTCAAGCTCTGAAACACCTACTTTTGATATTTGTGGAAGATTCTCTGGAATTCTAAATGCCTGAAGGAAACAAAAAATAGTGAAAAGAAAGAGTAGTTTTTAACCTTACATTCCCCAAAAGACCCTGTCAGTGAATGATCTTTTACTTTGCTGTTGGAAGAGTGTTTGTATTCAGGAGTATTTCTGCAGCTACTTATGGCCATAGAGTCCATAGACACAGAGAAAAATAGATTTGTAAGTTATGAGAGGTGAGGATTCAGTAGATGGTTCCAAACTGTCATTGAAGAGTGTGCATGGGCATAAGAATTTTGAATTGTGTATTTATTTGCAATGTTTCAATTGATAGATCTTGAGAACAAACAAACCTACAGACACCAATTCTCTCCCCAGTCAAAAAAGGGAAAGGTGAAGACAAATGAGGAGAACAACATGCAGGCACTAAGTCAGTGAAAGGAGGGAGGAGGGAGGAGGATGTGCTCTGGTTATCAGAGCTGAGATTCTTCTGCAAGCCATGGTGTGAGGATAATAATGCAACAAACTGTTTCCTGTAACTCATTAACTCATTCCCTGTGCTTTGGGGGCTTGCAGCCCATGAGAAAAAGGCACTTGTGCTGGAGCACAAGCAGATGATGAAAAGCATCTGGTGAAAGCTTCAACAGAGAGAGAGAGAGAGAACGTTGTTTTCAGACATAGAGGAAGAGGACTCTTGCTTTTATACTGGAACTGCTCATCCTTTAAAACTGCACCCCATAACTAAATGGCCCATGAAAAGCAGTTGTGGGAAGACTGCAAGCCATGGGACGGACTTAATGTTGCAAGCATGGGCTGTCAGCCATGAAAATTAAAATCACATTGGAAAAGTTCACATAGAACTGTTTCCTGTAGGAAAGACCCCATGGCATAGCAAGAGACTCCTCTCTCTAAGTGAACTGAATGAAGATTTTCAGAAGGAACAAATTGACTAAAAATCCCATGTTTTGTCTACCTACATTGTCCGTGGGAAGGAAAGAAGTAGGGGGAGGTGGGGGAGGGGTGGAGGAGAGGTGTTCTAACAGTTTATTTTTAATACTCATTATCTTATTTTAATTCTGTTAATATTTTTTTCTTTATACCTTTAAAATTTTTAAGGCTGTTTTGCCCTTAAAGTTTTTTTTCCTCCTAATCCTTATCTCAACCTATGAATTTTCTTTCCCCCTCCTCTGCTTAACTATAGCAGAGGAAAGTGAATAAATTATTTTTGTGGGTGCACTGCTGTTTGGCCGGTGTCAACCCATCACAATGACCTATATCAAATAAGACACTGTAACAGCATTTATAGTTATGTCACTCTGCAGGCATATTTCAGGATTCTGACAGCAACTGTGATCTTTCATATTTCAGCAGTAGAGAATAGCCCATCCCTGATAAAGCCACAGACTCACTTATGCTATTTGAATTCTCAGTGTTCTCCCTCTACCTTCCACTAAACTAACTTTGATCCGACAGAAATACAATTCTCACTTTGGTTTTATGCTAAGCTACAATTCAAAGCCAGAGATTTGTGATGAAACTTGTTCCAAGAAGACAGTGGATTAAAAAGTTCTGAAGAAAACCAACAACCCCACAGGCAGAAAAAGGTGGCTTAGCCAATGAACATTATCAGGTTATTTCAAAAAATAATCCTCTGGTAATGATTATATGCAGTTTAGAGTCCTACAAACCTTGATCAAAATCCATCACTGGGCTCTGACTCCAATTACTGAACAATAGAAGGTGAGCTGATTCTGTCACTAGGGTTCAATAATTTCCTATTAACAGGTGCTGTAGTGGTATTGCAGTAAGTGCTAACTAAAAATGCACCTCTTTAACTTGAACTCCTCCCGTTTTCAGGTAGGTTATATGTACATGCTGAGCTTTGTGCAATACTATATGGGACAGAGTGGCTGGCTTTAATGCTGTGCTGTGTCCCCAGCATTATTTCAAAAGATTTCATTTTATCTGGAATTATTTTTGCCTGAGCAGGTGCTTGGTGATGTTAATGTACAGAATGCACATCATCATGTGATTGAGACTTATTTGAAAGTAAAACTCCGTGTTCAGATTAACTGAAATTTCTGAGATACAAGTATGTGCTGTTTGTCACCAGCAGAATTCTGAACAAGAGCCAAGTCAGAAGGGTGACTGTGGGAGTCAGCCTGACCTTTATTCCAGGCCAGACAACAATTACTAAAGAAGAAATGTACCCCAACCCTAGGCCTTGGGAGGCATTTGTTGAGTTGTGGCGATCCCAGAAGGAAAGTTCCCAAGAGTTATGGGATTGCCCATGTTGATGCCTCATACATATTCCTAACCCTCATTTTCCAGTTGCTCATCACCACTCCCAGTCCCTGGAATGTTCTCCCTTCCTTTTATCCCCATTGGCCCTCAACTGATGCAGTGTCCCACCCAGCCTACCCCATTGAACCCTACCTTCCCTTACTCCACCTCTGTACTACTTTCTCCTATAACTATTGGACCCTAACCTCAACTCCACTCCCTCTCCTACCCCACATTTATACCCTGGACCTCCCTACATCTTGGTCTTCGACCACTGACTCCTAAAGAAATCTTGTCTTGTTGGTTAGTGTGTTTGGATTTTTGGGCCTCGTCCCACATTTACTTTCATTATTATTAAAATATTTTACGTTGCTAAGTCATGGTCATTGCACTGCTCTTATTTTATTTTTGCCATGATCGCCCTGATATCAGAGTACCCTAAAAAGTATTGTTGGGGACCACTTTCTCTCACCTTTAATTGAGAGTGCTGCAAGTATGGGTGTTCACAACAGAAGAAAAATCCACTGCAAGAAGTCTCTTCAGTGGGTGATAAAGGTGCAAGCACAAATTAGCCCACAGATGACCAAGACTGGAGGGTTTTTTTCTGTAACCTCCTGTACTTGCATCCACTCTTGCAGTGGTTTCTTGCTGTTCATCATAGTGGATCTGCATGGGAGCATGATTGAAAAGATCATGCTCTCACACAGATTGAAGATGATTTCTTAAGCAAAGTGCTGATGTGCTTGAACGACTGCTGAGTGTTTGCCAGCCCTTCTCTTCCCCAGTATGTGAATCCCTGGCTCTGTTTTCACAGGGAGGTTGAAATTTGTGTGACTGCTAGTCTGCGGTATGCCACCTTTCTGTGTTAAAAATAGCTCATGTCATACACAGTAGCTCCTAAAAATAACTCCAAACAACCAACCAGAAAGGCTTAGCGAAAAGAAGCAAAACAAGGAAAAATAATCATCTAAAGCTCTTTTCCATCTGTTCTTTCTGCTTTCCAGGGCCTGGCTTGGCACAATGAGGCATGCATTACAACCAGACAGATCAGATAACTTTGAAAAGCATTGCCTTCAGAGACCCTTTTTTCTGCATTTTCACTATGGTTCTGCCAATTTCTATATTTGTTACTCTTTGCAGTTTTTGAGGAGCATTGCAAGCCTTCCTCTACCTGCTTTTTCTCAGCTCAAGCATCTAATCCTTACTTCCAACATCCTATTTAATTGCACTGAAACAATGCTGACTACCAGTCAGTGCAGTGTCACAGGGCTGTGTTATTGAAAGGTTATTTGAATATACAAATCATAGAATTATTTGGGTTGAAAGAGAATAAGTTGCACTAAAGAGCTTTTCATTAGTTGGTTACTGGAACTAGAGTTTGATATCAGGCCTTAACTTGTATAGTAAGATCACTAAATTGAGATAAATATGTTAGTAAGACTTCTCATGTCAGCATATGTCTGCATGGGAAAAATGAGTATTCTTTTAAAATTAACAGTCTATTCTCAACCCATAAAAGTGTTACAGTACATAGCTGTGATGAAGTGCTTGCTTTATCTGGGGAAAAAAACCCCAACAAACTAGCAGGGGCCTTATTTTCCATTGTAAATAATCAAACATATCAAACTAGTGCCCTAATGGGGGGTGGGGGGGGATGAGGAGGGGAGTTCACTCTGCATGTATCTGCTATTTAGCAATAGAGAGTATTTTTAAAACATTTTAGAATATATGAAATATAATCCATCAGCTTGCTAAATAGAGCATTTCTTTCACACTTTAGAGTGCTTCTTCAGCTTTCCAAAGAAGATAAGTAAGCCACATTAAGTAAGCCAGTACATATTTATGGCCTATGTTTTGTTCATTGATGGGACAAAATGTCAAGTAATTGGTTAAGAATCAGTGTTAACCTGAAATTACCCTCAACAGATATAGAATTAGACATCACTAAAAGGACCAGGAAAAGCAATTTTGCATTTCACAGGTTGCAAAAATATTTCTTTTTTTTGTACAGACATTAACCCCAGGGGCATCCCACGAACTAAAGAACAAAACATTTGACAGAAGAGAGAAAGTAAAAGATACAAAAAATATTTGTCTTTCTTGAAGGGGTACATACCAAGGAAGAGAAGAAATTATGATGATACATTAATAAGCAAGTGAAACCAGAGACATAGTAGACAAAGAAATGGTGCTTTGAATGGTATGGAATAAAAACTTACTGTGTTTACAAGTTATTTCAGCTTAGGAACAATTATTAGGATAAACTGTTAGGGAAAGTTTCTACATTTCTTTACTGAGGAGAAGCAATTAACTTGGTCATTCAAACACATACCACTGGAAACAGCAAAGTGAAATTTCAACTTATGGGATCTGTCTTTATTTTACAATAGTGCTATTACCATATAAGAAATTATTAGGAGATAATACTGTCCAGAGGAAATAGTAGGGTACATGAAAATGATTGAAATATTAGGTTTTTTTCCTGAGTGCAGATTAGCTTTGGGAATGACTGAAATCAAGAGCTTAACTTTTGAATTTTTGCTGAAGTTATACTCAAACAGGAAATCTTTCCTGTTTTCATCGATGGACTTAGGGGTGGAGGGCTCTGTAAGGAAGCCATGGAGTCTGAACACTGAGATCATTAAATAGAATCTTTTCTCCTTAAGACTAAATATCACTGTTTTTTCCATTGCGGTGCATAGTGCTTGCAGAAAGCAAAAATTTAGACTTTTTTGAGTCTTTCTTTTAGTACATCAGATAAAATGCAGCTTCTTGTGCCCCGTAGTTTGTGACTCTTCCAAGATAGCTCCCACTGGTTTCAGCAACAATCTTTTCCTCATGTCAGGAAGAAAATGGGATAAAACAAGCAAATCACTATAAAAAGTCCAGCTGATGGTTGTTCTCCTAGACAACAATAAATTATTGTTCATACAAAGCCTGAGAACCAGTGAGTGTGAGTAATACAATCTTGAGAATACAATGGGGATGTAAAGTGTGAAAGATGATATACTGTATGAAACATTATTTTTGTATGGAACGTGACTGTGTTTTGAGTATTTGTCAAAACATGTGTTTGACTACAAATTTGCATTATTTTGTCAGATTTATCCCATGTAAAGAATACTGGTGAATACTGAGCAGTGTGCAAAGCACGTGAGAAGTGGCACTTTAAAAATAGTTTACTGAACTGTAATACCAAGTCAAAGAAAAAAGGCTGAGACATGAAATAACAAACAAAAGACAAGATTAACATTAAAATTACCAGTTCTTCATTGTGTTTCATATTTTACAGGGGTTTTTCTGGGTTAGTGGGAGTTCTTGACCACCCAGTGTCAATATTAGGGTATGTCCATATTTCCCTTTTCTGTAAAATGATGAATCTTTATCGTAGATGTTTATCTCATATATAAAAATAAATATGTAAATATATATATATATATACAAGATTTTTTTTTTACCTGCTTATGAGATTTGCAAGGAAAAAATTACCCAGAGCTGCATGCACTCTGAGATATTTTCAAACCCTGTAATCATATAATAATCATTCTCCTATGAAGTGATTTGTCTGACTAAAGATCACTTCTATCAAATGTGCTTTATGTTCCACCTGAGTTTTCAGAGTTTCAGTCATGTCCATGTAGCTATTTCTGCTTTAAAAGGGATGAAATTTCCTGTTCACACTGCATAAAGATAGGGTCTGATGCTTGGTTAGTCAGAAGGGGGACAGATTTTCCAAAAGAAAGCAAACGTGGCTGAGTCGTCACTTCTGAGAGCAGAAGAGTTAGTGAAGCAGAAACAAAGGATGAAGCATGTAATAATGTGTAAGACTAATGGAGACCAGTGCTATGTTTCATTTCTATGATCTTGCCTCTTCAGCAGACACTTAAAAAGTTGCTAGTGAAATTTTTAGTTGGTTCAAACTTTTAAGAAGAAGGAAATAGTTACCCTAAGAAACTTATTATATCCCATAGGCTCTGAAGTGATAGAGAGAGGAGTGACCTCTGGTCTGCTTTTGACCACTAATCTTAGATGTTACAAATCAGAATATCCTTGCTCATGGATTTTTTTTTTTAATATACTGTGCTAGAAACAATATAATCATAAAAACATTGGTTGCTTTCCTCATATATGTGACTCAGATGCAGACACATTCAATTTTTTTAAAAGGATTCAACAAAATCAAGAGTTGAAAATATTTTCTAGACCATTTCTTGGTATTATTTTGGATATATAACATTTTCTTGAGCATTATCTCAAACTTTGGCTTTCATTTGTACAGAAGGTGTAAAACTTTGTCTTTCTAGTTTTTCTTTTCTTTTGGGGTTTATTTCCTACTCAGAAATGAGTTATTTTCAAAACTTAATTTTTTTAATTTTCAAGTGTCTGCACTAACAGCATAAAAATAATATTAATTAAAGTTCAGCAGCAACTCACAGAGTACTGAATTATACAACATGCTCATAAAAAGGTTAATTGAAAAGTGTTTTTTGCAAATAATTTCTCTGAAATCTAGCACCACATGTATCACAAGCAGTAGGCAGCTGTTGGATTTGAATGACAGTACCTTTGCTGGAGAAAGGAAACACCTAGTCCTACTGTTGGTGCTAAGATGATCATCTGCCCTGGGGAGGTAAAGACCAGCAAGACCTTTCTGCCCTGGCATCTTTTATGTGAGAGCATTCCTTGAATGTGGTGAATATTGGAGGTGGTATCCAAATTTTGGTGGTGGGCTCTTGAAAGTGGATGATGATGCTTTTAAATGGGAAAGTGTCAAAGTTTAACACCAGCCAGCCACCAAGTCCCACACAGCTTCTTGCTCACTCCCCCACCAGTAGGACTGGGGAGAGAATCAAGAGAGTAAAAGCCAGAAAACCCATGGGATGAGATAAATGTAGTTTTGTAGGGAAAGCAAAAACCCCACAAGCAAGCAAAGTGAAAGAAGGCATTAATTGCTTGCTATAGGAATGCAGGTGTTCAGCTATCCCAGGAGAGCAGGGTCCCATCACATATAATGGTTACTTGAGAAGACAAATTCCATCATTCCAAATATCAGCCCATACTCCTTCTTTCCCCTACTTTATATCCAGAACATGGTATCACGTAGAAATATCCCTTTGGTCAGTTTGGGTCACCTGTCCCAGCTGTGTACGCTCCCACCCTCCCATGCAACCCCAAACTTCCTTGCTGGCCTGGCAGTACTAGAAGTAGCAAAAGCTACAGAAAGGAGCCAGAGTCTCTATGTAACAGAACAAACCCATGTCTGTTATCGTCATTGTGCTCATCACAAATCCAAAACATAGACCCCACACCAGCCACTGTAAAGGAAATTAACTGCACTCAGTCAGAAGCAGCACAGGAGGCCAGCACTTAGCCCCAGTGTTTTAGGTGCAGTTTATAGGCTGCCCTGGGGCAGGTAAAGGCCAGCAAGACCTTTCTGCCCCAGCACCTTTTTTGTGAGAACAATCCTTGTATGTATTCAATATTTGAGGTGGCATCTAAATTTCAGTGGTGAGCACCTGAGGGAGGATGACAGTGCTCTTACCTGTGAAGGAAAGCACCGAGGCCCAGTGTTTCAGGTGCAGACGATTTGCATGGGGAGGTAATAACCAGCAACAGCTCACTGTTCAGACACCTTTTGTGCTGGAACTGTCAATTCCATCTGTACATTTTCAGGTCTTGAGCTTGGTTCTCCCTTTCTGTGAGAAGCAAAGGACACAGACTCATCATTGAGGTCATAGAAAGGAAAAATTTAAACACCAGAAACAGGAGAGTAATGTCTTCAAGAAAACATTGCTCTTCTTTCGAAAATAATCAGCTCCTTCTTATCAGACACCCACTTAATGAACTGAAGGGTAAAGGAAGGCAAGGCATTTTGCAATATGAGAGCTGCCTAAAGGGTTTTAATCTGGATTAAGTTACATTTACTGGGTAGGATGAGATAAGAATCTAACCTTCTCCTACTAAAAACCCAATGAATCCTGAAGCAGTGTATCTTTCTCCACTCAGGGCATTTTGGGTGTGGTGAGGAATTGAAGAACAAATGGAAGCAAAATGGGGGAAAAGCTGATTACTTGCCACATTCCAAATGCTCTCAGACATATCCAGTGGGTGTTGAGGCAGAAAATAGATATATACTCATTCATTGCTTTTCTGCAATCTGTCTATCTACAAACTTACCAGAGGCAGGTTAACATGCAGGATCAATCAAGACTTAAAACAGACACAGCACAAAAATACATGTTATCATGTGCAAAATGAAGGAATTAACAGGCAATCTGTCTGAAAGAAATTAACCTAATTCTTGGACCCAAAACCAAAGAGATCTTTCTTAATTCCTAGATTTTTGGTGAACTTTTATATTTTTTTCTTTTTATGCGGTGGGTAGTAACCAGTTTTGCTAGAAATAAAGGAAAATATTTCAGGAAACCTCTAACTCTACTTAGAAGTCTGGTTTGTCTTGCTTTTGGAGAGAAAAGAGAAAAAGGAATGGGTCTACTATTATCATCTCCAAGTGGATATGCAATTGGATATCCAATTAAAAAAAAAAAACTACAAAAGAAAAAATAATCAGAGGAATACGATGACAAGTCAAGAATGACATAGTAGGAAGAGCTTTAAATTTATATTGCTTTAAGCTATTTTGGTACCTCACCTCAGAAACTGACATTCAGCTGGCACAACAGAACAGATCCTGGCTTTCTCTCCCCCAGTTACTTTCAATGGAATGAACTTTCATTATGAAACACCTTAGAATTGCAAAAACAAGCCCAGGGGCCTGGCAAGGAGATATCAATTGCCATGTCCTTGAAAGAAGGATGAGGAGTTGTCTAAAGGGCATTTAAGTCAGGGGGACAAAAAGGGTTTCTCCCCATAGTTCTTTGATCCTCTATGTTAATGCACCCCAGTTATGTCATTCCCTAATGCCCTCCCCATTTCTGGAAAGTTCTCCTTTCCCTGTTTACCTATTGGCCCACATTTGCTGCAGTGTTCCACCCCCGTTTCCTTGTTGGTTGTTGCCCTTTGCCCCACCTTTGTACCACCCCTGTGCTCTCAGCCCATTGGACCCTCATGTTCTACTCTGCCCCCTCTTGCCTTGTCCTTAAACCTCGACCCTCCTTTGTTCTGGGTCTTCTGTTCCTGGACCCCTTCATTGTGTGGCTGCATTAAACCTCATCAGAACTCCATTTAGAAGACCCTGCTTGTCCTTTCCCCCTCAGCTCCTTTCTGCTAGTTGTGGCTGTGTGGACTCAGTGCATGTTTGTGTGCCTGCCTGACTACCTCCTACTAAAGGTGCTTTTCAGGAAGGTAGTGGCACTTCACCATCTAGTGCACACCACTATAGATCAAACTGAAATCCTCACTGCCATCTTGGCCTTTAATGTTTTTTACTTCTAAAACATGCCTTATTTCAACAAGGTTTCTGTAAAGTGGGAGTAAGAATATGAGCAAAAATTGACAGTGCTAAATGAATCTGCAAAGGATGTCTTAATGCTAGAAATTATCTTTCAGATTTGTAATGTTAACTGTTTGTCCATAATTACATCTTATCTGTCTTGTCCTTACATGGAAGTTTGCTTCTTTTACAATTTCTCATTTCCCAGGAGGTCTCATTAAGGGTTGATACCATTTGCTCAAATTCCCTTTATTCAATATATCAAAAAGTCATCTCCTTTTGGAATAAAATGCAATTTTATAGTTAGAAACTCATGCTTATTTTATCTGCTGTGTTTCTGCACTTTTCTAATTTGTGTATTGTCCCCAAAAGTAAAAATTTATGATGGATAAGTAAAGCTGGAAAGAAAGAAAACTTGTTCCAGATTTTTCTCCAAATTTTTTATCCTCTACTGTATAGCTTGTATTTTCTTTTGAATTATGGCTAAAATTTGTCTCCGAAGTGAGAATTTTACAGAAGTGCCTTTCTTCCACTAGTAAAGATAAAGCAGAGCAATAATGAAACTAAGCTTCATAAATTCTTCAAGTGTGTCTTCATCCTTTCTATAAACACTTTTGGACAGTTTGAATGTTCTGTCTCCTCTAATTTAATATTTTTGCCACTTACTATTTATACTCTGGTGTCATCTGTCTATTTTACTATGCTGGTGTTCTGTGTGGAAAGTGATCAACATATGGAAATTACAGTAGTGAGGATTGATGTTACTGAACAAGGGTTGTAAATGTAGGTCAAAAATACATCTTTTTAATTACACCTTCGTTATGCAATCCACCAAACTGCATTCTCTCTCTGGTCATCTCACTTTAAAGTTGTTTTTTTCTCCCTAATTAAGCACTTGCCTTTAAATCCAAACTCAAGTTTTACAGTCGGCTGTCAGCAGAATTACTTATTCTAGTGACTGTTTTTTGCTTCTTCCCCTCCCCTGTTGCTGCTTTGTTATTTCTCTTATGCACATCCATGTCCTTTCAGCGCTTGAATATATCTGCTTGTCTGACGATTGATTCAGGAATGCGAAAGGGGATTTGCATTTATGGACACCTGTGATGTGACGAAGGGCAAGAATAGAGGAGGTTTAAACCCAGAAGAGACAAAAAAAATGAAGCCTCTGTGTATAAAACAGAAGGAACTTTGAAGGTTCAAAATACACCCAGAAACAAGACTAAACCAAACAAGGTCAGATGTTGGTGCCAAAAATGTGATGTATTATATTTAATAGTATAAGAGGCAAAGAGGAAGGAAGGAAGGAGGAAGGAAGGAAGGAAGGAAGGAAGGAAGGAAGGAAGGAAGGAAGGAAGGAAGGAAGGAAGGAAGGAAGGAAGGAAGGAAGGAAGGAAGGGAGGAAGGAAGGAAGGAAGGGAGGAAGGAAGGAAGGAAGGAAGGAAGGAGGAAGGAAGGGAGGGAGGAAGGGAGGAAGGAAGGAAGGAAGGAAGGAAGGAAGGAAGGAAGGAAGGAAGGGAGGGAGGAAGGAAGGAAGGGAAGGAAGGAAGGAAGGAAGGAAAGGAAGGAAGGAAGGAAGGAAGGAAGGAAGGAAGGAAAGGAAGGAAAGGGAAGGAAGGAAGGAAGGAAGGAAGGAAGGAAGGAAGGAAGGAAGGAAGGAAGGAAGGAAGGAAGGAAGGAAGGAAGGAAGGAAGGAAGGAAGGAGGAAGGAAGGAGGGAAGGAAGGAAGGAAGGAAGGAAGGAAGGAAGGAAGGAAGGAAGGAAGGAAGGAAGGAAAGGAAGGAAGGAAGGAAGGAGAGGAAGGAGGAAGGAAGGAAGGAAGGAAGGAAGGAAGGAAGGAAGGAAGGAAGGAAGGAAGGAAGGAAGGAAGGAAGGAAGGAAGGAAGGAAGGAAGGAAGGAAGGAAGGAAGGAAGGAGGAAAGGGAGGAAGAAAGAAAAATAAAAGAAAGAAAAGAAAGAAGCATGTTTGGGGGGTGGGGAGACGGGGAGAATGACAGGGTTAGGGAGAAGCATATCGCCCATCTGAGGGTCCCAATGACATCTCATTTCTCCCCTCAATCTGGACTTGGTGGTGAGGGTTCCCTGCTGCCACTGCCATGCTGCCACACATCAAAGACTATAGAATTCTGTGCATTAATGTACACTTTGGGCAGGTGGGAACGCCCACGTGCCTCACTTGCAGGAAGCCAGTTTGACACTGTCCTTTACAACACTGAGGCTCTGTTACATCATCTCTGGTGCAGGGTCCCCATTTGTTTGGGGCCTTGTCACCTCCTTCTGCTATGGATGATCTTCTTCTCTGGGTGAAGGGCCCCTCAGCTGGGCTCCTCTGCACATTGGAGAGGGCAATTTACTGGTGTCAGCATTACTCCAAACAGCTGGAGAGGCACTTTGGACAAATGTAGAAACAGAGAGAAACAGATGAGGCTCATATGAGAGAGAGGAAAGTCAAAATTAATAGCCAAAGGAAATTTCCACACCTTTCTATAGGCAAGAAAATGACACAATTTAATGTTTATGTTATAAATGTTATGTGTACATAAATGTGTATAAATGTTGTGTGTACATATATGTGTGTGTGTAGGTATTTTAATGATGGCGTCATCTTTCTTTTAGAAATTATGTTGAGACAACTAATTTTTTCCCATTGGATAGTATGAGTTAGTCACACATTTCTTTGTTCTTTAAAGCTCACATGGTCTCCTACCTAGTGGGATTCATACTAGCAGTTGAAATTTGAAGCTTATCTCCTTTAAGGCCTCTGCATATTAACTGAATGATATTGCAGCTAAGTACTGAGAATTAGATTTTCTTCTAGTGGTCTAAATTTTAAAGTGGAAGCCAGCTTCACTAAAAAGTACAGCTGAAGGTAGCTGAATACGGACTGAGAACCTTTTAAATCTCAATTGATTTGTTCTCCCATTTTGTGCAGAAACTGTATTTGAAAATTAGATTGTGTGATGTCACATTGCATTCTGCTATGTCCTAAAGGAAGGTTTTTATGATAGCAATGCAGAACAGGTTGAACAGCTCCTGGGGTCTGTATTTTGTTTGTAGATGTTAAGTCAGAGATATTTGGTTCAAGCCAAATATCCACTTATTTGTGTGGATGAGCTCTGAGACTTGATAAGAGGCTTGCATGGCACTGCTAAGATAATGGACACTTCCCTGTCATTGGAGAAAAGCTACTTGCACAAATAAATCCTTTAATCAGAACTTCCCAAACATGGAAGAAATTCACAGGGGAATTATTAGCTGAATGGATGCAAGATGAACATATATGCCTTTACTCTTGCAGTGTTCATCTCAAGAGCTCAAAACTTCACCAGTTCAGCCTGTTGTTGGTGCTCAGCTCAACTGTCTCTAAATCTATCTAGCTACATTGGTTTGAACAATCTTTTGGGGACCCCCAGCTTTTGGGAAGACAATTTTGTTCTGATCCCATGACTGAAGGAAGCATTCCTGTTTATGATAGGGATCACCTGTTGAGTAAATGGATTTAATGTGAGGTGGGTTTTTTCCATAATGAGAATATAAATACAGTATGTCATTTAGCTGAAGGACAGATGATCTTTGTAGCTTCTGGGAGAATGGATGCTAGGAAGTTCTTATGTGGCTGTAATGGAGAAATGGTGCCCACCTAAGAATTTTCTCAGAGAGGCTGCTGCTCAACTACCAATCTTGTACTGCTTCCCATTAAATAATGTCTTTTACAAATTAAATACTGAGCACAAGATTATCGATTTTAAGACTGTACCCCAAACTTAATTGAAAAATTGTACCTAAGATGTGCTGCAGAATGCTGACAAAGTAATCTTTCTTAAGTCCTCTTTCTGTCATTGATTTGTCATCTGGTTTCTTTTTATTAGTCTCATAGCCAAATTTTTTTTTAACATACTTTTTTCTTTTATTCTTTTCCACCCCTAGATTCACCCATAAGCAAAGTGAGTGAAGTCATGAATATGGGACATCAGGGAAAAACTTGAGCTCATATTCCTTGTTTTAATTGTTATATGTCAAAGTATGGTTAAATGAGAAATGAAAACAAAATTGCAGACAAAAATTATATTTCATTTGATTGTTCAAACCCTTTAAGTTTACCTTAGTGCTTTAAAAAATTGTTATCCTATACTACTTGAGAAAGAAAAAACCAGAAGCAGGTGGACTATGTTTGTGGGAGAAAAGTTTCAGAGAGTAAATTCAGATTCACTGACAGGTCCTGAGGAGAGCTGCTCTCAGTTCTGTTTTCAATCCCTGGATGCAGGTGCAAGTCTCTACGAAACTAACAAGGAAGAGCCTGGTTTGTGAGCATCTTCTCACAACAAACTATGAAATTAATATGATTAAATAATCAGAATTTGAACCTTCCCCTTCGTATTTTGTCCTTTTTCCTAAGGCCTGTATGCTGAAAACATTTTTTAATAAAAATACTGATTGCTGCTGTAAGTCTTTCTGTTGAATACAAGTGGTTTTTTGCATACTTGCAAATTAAACCTCGTCTTACTTCTTAAATACCTTATGGTGCACACTGGCATTCATATCTTGACATGTGAGGTGTCTATTCTGTTCACTTTCTAAGGGTCTGGGAATTCTTCCCATTAAAAGGAGGTAATATTGAACTTGTGTTTAGATAGAGTAATAAGTGATTCTTTGCTTAATTTTTTGTTGTTGTTGTTGTTCCATGTCCCAGGTATGATGTCAGGGATTGCTTAATCTAAAATATTCCCAGTGATAGAAGCTTTGGGAGGTCCCTCCTTTCAGGTAGTTCCATAGAGTGATAGCACCCCTTCTAAGCTTCTTTTGTCCAGGGTAAACTCCCCTAGCTCCCTCAGCCACTCTTCATCAGATTCCAGATCCTCCCTCAGCTTTACTGCCTGTCATTGAACATGCCCCAGCACCACAATGTCCTTCTTACAGTGTGGAAGTCCGCACGGGAAAAAGCAATAAATATAATGGATATGGGCTAGAACACTGCAAACGTTCCCCACCATCTTCTCCAATTCTCTAACACAACTGATGTCAGTCTTAATGGTAATGAATAGTTTAAGTAAGTTTCAACAACAGATTAAAAAAAAAAGAAAAATTAATTTTCTTTTCAGGACAAACAGTTTGTCAGTAAACAGATTTATCTTTATGTCTAGCATCAAAGAAGCAGAAATGAATACAAAAGAATGAGTCATAAATGCACTGAGAGTATTACAGCCAAGTTTTATGTGCCGACATTTTTTTCTATATCCTCGAGGATTTTCTTTTTTAATGTATTCGTTGACAAACTTTGCTCGGTCTGCAATACTGAGAATTTGTTCTATATTCCTTCTTAGTTTCAGCTTCTCTATACATAAATTAAACAAGAAAATATATGCCATGGACATTGTTACAACAGATCAGTGAAGTTCCTTGTGGGTTAGTCCAACTCTGGATCTGATTGAAATAAAAAGCAAATGTAGAAGATTTTTATTCAAAGAAATGCAAATCTTCAGTAATCAAAGACAAGAAAAATTTGTGAAATCTTTGTAGCTGTGGAAGTTCAGTGCTGGAAGTAATGGCGCTGATAAAACTATATTAACCATGCTTTTGCAAATAAATACTACCTTTTACATTTTCACCTGCTTTTAATAAAAACATTTGGGAATTAGGAAATGATAATGAAAAAGCACAAAGGCAGATTTGGTCTATCTTAATAAAATAATACTGTAGATCTGCAAAAGACATTCTGAGCATTACCGAGTTCTAACTTCTTCTACCCTGTTGTTAGAAGTTGCTTCAGTATTGCAGAATGATTTGTCTAAAAGACATATAAAACAAAGTAACTGTAAATGAATACATCTCAGGTACAGGTAGCTCAGTTTGCAAACAGCAGATTGAGATGCAGGTCAAGCTCTGGGTGGGAGCCTGAGACTTGAGACCATGAACTGCCAACCGTTTTGTTAACAGAGGCTCACAAAGTCCGGTGGCACCACCACACCAGACAGGTGGATGGACACTGGGAGAGAGAGGTGGAGCAGGAGACTCTAAAAGAAGAGCTAGACATGCATGCAGTTATAATCCGAGAGTATAAAAGCCCAGGGATTCTGTTGGTGGTGATCCTCCTCCTCAAAACCAGCTCAAGCTGCTTCTATATTACTGTGCCATGAATAGGTTGCTTTATGGAACTAGACATCTGAGACTACACCATGGGAAACCTAGGCTGAACTGGTCGGGAAACCGGTTTGGCCTAGGTGTGACTGCAGGTGGGGCACCCATCAGTTCCCTGAAGGGACCCACTGCAAAGGGACCTCAGTCCCAGAAGTGAAAGTCTCTGGTATTGGGAGTGTGGCTGCCAGACAGTTTTGTTGATGGTCAGACTGGCAAGTTTCCTGAACATAAACAAATCAAGAGTGAGTAAAGTAATGTTTTCATTTATCTGATGTGCATCACTGTTTAACTGTACAGATTTACAATTATATCTCATTAAAAGTAAGGACCTGTCCTATTTAACAAAGATCCATATACAATTTAAAACTGTATGCTGTTTTCATGTTCTAGCAGGGATGGGTTTTTCTACTGTATACCATGTTCTCTACCTTATAAAGAATATATGGAGGAGGTGAGGAAAGATTTTCCAGGGATTTGGTTACTGGAAGGGGAGTTTCAGTACTGAAATTTAGGTTTCATTACATTACCACTAGAACAGAAACAGAAACTGAGAGCTTAATGCAATCTGAATATGAGCCATGAGGAGTCTTACTTGTTTCAATGAGTAGTAAACATGATAAAGGGTTGGGTTAGTGTTATTGACATTTACTTTCCTTGATGACATTTCTCTTGGCAGAGAAAGCCACAACTGTAGGGGAGAGAACACTCCGCATTTCTAAAATTTTTATTTTGTTATCTTTGGGAAAAAAAGAGCCAATCATGATTTTTTTCCTGGGGTTTTGTTTTTTTTACTTTTTCTTCTGGACCTGATCTGTTGCTTAGGGCCACCCAGGGTAAGGTTTTCCTTTGATTTGTGTTTGGGAGCAGAGGGGCACAGACAAGCCTTATCTTTGTAGAACACTAATTTACAAACTTGAATTCTTATCCTTGAATAACTTAAAGGAAGATCACAGAGTAAAGAGCATATGGGGAAAAGAAAGACAGGAGGACAGCTTAAATTCTAGAGAGCAATAAAATGTGTTTGAAGCAGCTTACTGTGAGTAGTAAATTCCTTAGTGTCATCCACAGTTAATCAGCCCCTTATTAAAGGATTAATTTAATAAGCAGTAGAAGTAGGACCATCATGAAATTTTACAGAACTCTTACAGTTGTTGTCTTTGTTTTTTAGAAAAAAAAAATCATTAGATCTAAACCATTTTCAACAGACTTGGACTCAGTTCCAGTTATCACAGTATCATAGAATGATTTTGGTTGGAAGGGGACCTTAAAGATCATCTGTTTCCAACCCCACTGCCATAGGGAAACCTTTCACTAGACCAGTCTGGCCAGAACCCAATCCAGTCTGGCCTTGAACACTTCCAGGGATGGGCCAGCCACAGCTTCCCTGGAAAACATGGTCCAATGCCCTCACCATTCTGAGAGTGGAAAAGTTTTTCCTAATATCTTACCCAAACCTACTATCTTTCTGTTTGAACCCATTCCCCCTTGTCTTGTCACTCCTTGCTCTTGTAAAAAAGTCTCTCTCCATCTTTCATGTAGATTTCCTTCAGGTACTGGAAAGCTGCAATAAAGTCACCACAAAGCCTTCTCTTCTCCAGGCTGAACAATCCAAATTGTCTCAGCCTTTCCTTGCAGGAGAGGTGCCCCATCCCTCTAACCAACTTGATGACCAGTCCTTTGGACTCATTCCAATAGGTTCATGTCCTTCCTGTGCTGGGACCTCACAGCTGGATGCAGCACTGCATGGAGAATCTCACCAGAGCGGAGTAGAAGGGCAGAATCCCCTCCCTCAACTTGCTGGCCTCTCCTCTCCTCTCCTCTCCTCTCCTCTCCCTCTCCTCTCCTCTCCTCTCCTCTCCCTCTCCTCTCCTCTCCTCTCTCCTCTCCTCTCCTCTCCTCTCCTCTCCTCTCCCTCTCCTCTCCTCTCCTCTCCCTCTCCTCTCCCTCTCCTCTCCTCTCCTCTCCTCTCCTCTCCTCTCCCTCTCCCTCTCCTCTCCCTCTCCTCTCCTCTCCTCTCCTCTCCTCTCCTCTCCTCTCCTCTCCTCTCCTCTCCTCTCCTCTCCTCTCCTCTCCTCTCCTCTCCTCTCCTCTCCTCCTCACCCATGTCATCCTCTTAACAATTTGGCTTTGCTAAAGGGAAAGAGGACATAGTATGTTTAATAAATCAAATCAGTGACACGGGAATGTAAAGAAAAAGAAGTTTTTTCTTCTGTAAAGTATTAAATTCTCAACACGACATATTTTTCAAAAGCAGATCTGTGAACTGCCTCGTTCAGACTTGTGCATACTAGCTCAGGGAAGTCGTACTCAGCCTTCTTCTGCATTTAATGCTGTTCCTATATAGAGCAATCCATTAGCATTATCACTTTACATAACACTTTCTCACATTTATAATTTTGGAGATGCTTTCTCAGATTTGTACCCTTCTTTGAAACGTTGTTTTGCATATTTTGCACTTCTGGAAAAAAAAAAAGAAGGATGCAGATTTTTTTATATGTGATCATAAAACACATTGCTTAAATGCTTCCACTTTTCCTTTTCAAAATTATTTTTATTAGAAACATATCATGACCAAACCCAACTTCTAATTTCCCAAGTGACATCACTGAACTTTCAACAAACTGATGACAAACTGGTAGTTCCAGAGCAGGCTACAAAATTCCCACACTGAAAATGGGAAGAATTTCATAAGAAATATTGGTGAAACACAGAATACATCCCTATAGATCCCCTGAAAACAATATGAACTGTAGCTAGGATTCTTCTAGAGCAGGACAGAAGATGCTTGAAAATACTCTATATTACTCTAAGTAAAATGCCACACGCTCAATATTTCCTCGACATCCTTGTGTAGCAGCTAGTACAAAACAGCAGTCAAAATGTCAAAGAAGAAAATGTAAATATGAGATTTCAATTTAAGTAGGTTTTAATTGCTCCTTCTGATAATATCATTTGACAAAAAGATTTGTTTTTAACTATCTATTAAAACTATAATGAAATTTAGAGCAAGAGATAGAACAGTAGTTCAGTGCTGATATGATTCCACCCAAGCACTCAGTTTCCATCAGACAGCAGTCACATAGTGTTTTGCTTCCTCCCTGTAGTGTGGGTCATTCATAATGATGGAGTACTCTTTCTTATAAAGTATTGAGCAACAGTGTGTGGTTTAAACTTGGTGCAAGTATTAGTGAAGTGCTATGCAAAATCAGTTTCAATAACTGGGGATGTTCATGGTTTCTGTAATTAGACATTGCTAAAAGTAGAGCAATTCAAAGCTTTAGGCTGAAGTATTAGAAAAATATAAATCTAGTGGCATCAGCAGTGCGCAGGTGGAATGATCTGAAGGAGACATGCTCTGAAACTCCATTCTTCTTACATACCATGTAGGATCAAAGAATGCATTCAGAAGAGTAATTTTTTTATAAGAGGGGATGATTTGATTGTAATACTCATTAATTTTTTTGCTTTATACACTTACACACGCATTTTCTTGCTTATACTTTTGAAGAATTCTCACATATAATTTCATGCATTTCCTTTCCTTTTCTATCCATTTTCCACAACTTGATATTTGAACCTGGCTGCCTCTCTGGTTAAGATGAGCAGCGATGGCATCTTATACTTCTCATGAGTGGACCAAAGGAAACTTTCACATAGGAACTGAAATAATGTATAATATAACTAAAGATAGACTTACTATAATCCAATACTGGCAAGATATTGGTTTTCTTCTTCCCTATCTTGATTTGTTTCTGGATGACCTGTTTCTACAACTTAAGCAAGAAGCTGATTTGCCAGGCAAGCCCAGTGGAAATGAGATCAGAAGGGAAAAGATGTGGCTTCATACTGTTATTTCTATAGATAGCACATGTGGTAAAATAGGATACTTTCACAGTTGTCATTGGAACATGTGAAATTCCCCACTGGAAACCGATAATCTCTAATTTAGTGAGAAGAGCTTTACATAAAAATCAACCACGGAGGCAATAAGATTTCATTAAAGAAATGCTTCACAGTTAAAACTTAATCTAAAAATAGATAATTTTGGATGTGTGTGCTCAGACACATATTACATATGTTAACTATGAGAATTAAGTAATTTGGAGTAATTTTTCTAATTAATCCCTAATTATTTTCCCTATTTCAGGGCCTTTGACACTGGGTACTTAGGAGCTCCTTCCTATTGAGTAGCGCATGAAGGAAATCAATCACCATTATTTCTTAATTCTTGCTTCCATTAACAATAATTAATCACATTGAACTAATGGTACAAAAATACGTGTTGTGTAAAACAATTTCTTAATTTCCCTGGAGGCGTGTCTCTACTTTTCATGGAATTTGACTTAATTTTCTGTTACTGGAAACTTCCTTTAATAACTTCCTTTATTCACCCACAATAGCATTTAAGAGATTTTGATGAATTTAACTCTTTGGCTGAGTATTTTCTCCTCTGAAGTACTTACCACCTTTTATTCCTCCAGCGAGATGCACTCAGTCGCTTATAAGACCCAACCTATTCCTCTCACTGATGGAAATTGTTGATTCCATTGGGACTTTAGAAATCATCTCACCCAGATTTTCAGATTATGTTCTTGACCACAGTGAAATGTCAAATGCTGCTGCACTTTTGTTTCTCAATTTAACCTATTATTAAAATAAATGCCTTTTCATAATTCACATTCATAATCATGATATTTAATCATTTTTACAACTGGATATTTTGGTCTCCAGTTACCTGTGTTGGAATGTGTGAAAAAGAAGTCTCTCTGAGTCCCTCAGAAAGATCAGAATGCAGGGACTGAATTAAAGCTTTAAAGAAATTAAAGTGTATTAAACCACACAGACATGAAATAGAAGTGTAACCTTTAGTTTTAAGTAAGTAGAAACATTATTAAGTTGCATAGATATGAAGCAGAAGTATAAACCTTAGTTTTAAGTAAGTAAGAATATGTTTTAAATACCTTGAGAGAGCAAAAAGCCTTAGAATCTAGTACAAAGTGTAAGCCTTGGTGAGAGTGCAGAAACCTAGCCCTGCGTATTACGAAAACATAGTAAGAACATCGTTTACATTTTTGAGATAGAACAGATAGAACTATTTATGTGAATTAATAGATCTACATGCATAAGAATTAGTACCACTTTCGTGCTATAGAACTAGAATTCTAATAGGTTTAGAAGGAATGTTTTAGGTTTGTGGTTTTAGCTCATTGGGTAATTAACAAATAATATATAACATAATATAATAATATATTATAATATTGCCACTCTTCCCAGCTTGGTATCAACAGCAAACTTGTTGACTTGACATCCAATGCTTTGTCCAAGCAATTGATGAACAGGAGAAGTCTAAAGTAGAGTTGACCTTTCAGCCGTGTAGCCTCTCAGCTGTTATAATGTAACTTCTTACTGGCGGGGGGGTATATAACCTCAATTTTGAATATATATTCTAAATTAAAGTTTCTTGATTAAGACCTCTTCAAATTATTATCCCATTCTTTTCACACTTGAGATGACAGCTGAGATTTTGGTCTTTGCCTTTGACATAAATCAATAAAAAATCAGAATAAGGAAAGTGGCTTCTGAACATCTTTACTCTGCAATACTGATGGGTTTTTTGGCAATCAAGATATAACTCAATCATTGAGGGACATGGGAATGGACACTACTTTAGTATTTAAATGCTCTATTTTAATACCTGGAATAGTTTTTACAAGACATGTCACTAATCTGTAGATCGGAGTAGATAATTCAGTTTCATAGCTAGTAAAAATATCCAAGAAGAAAATTTTCTTATTGTTTTGTGGCCTTTCTTCAGAGTTTTTTTACATGTGTTAGCTGTTTTTATTTTCCTCTGCTCAGTGCTAAAAGTTTAATTTTGGATCTCGAGTCTGAAAGAGGTCAAATGATCTGTCATGATTGTTTATATGAATAATAACTTGACCTTGTTGTTATTGTAATTCTCAGAATAGGCTTAATTTAGCATTAACAATAATCAAGTGGGCATATGTTAGAAACTTTTGCTGAACCATGAGAAGAAAGCACTCTGAGCTGTGACGCATCGTAGGTTTTTGTCTTAGGTTGCACTACAAGATGTGACCAAAAATGTGTGTTCTGTCACCATCTGTTGAAACCAGGTGGGGCGTCCTTATCTCCATGGGACATATTTGCTAATGGGCCATCTTTAAAACCAGGTGGGGCAATCATCTTTATCTTTTCCAGAGCCCATCCTCCCTCCAGGAGATATCTTCTGTTCATGGCCATTGAGTCCCAGTGCATGGCTGATAAAATTACATCATCCCACTGGTTGATGCTCCAGCCAGGGGGAAGCACCAAGCCTTTCCTACCCAGGTAAAAACTGAGATTTGGAATACCGAAGCAGCCTTTTCCCACTGGATTCCAGAGGAAAACCGGACCTTTCTACATCATCTCTGGGCCTTCAGAGGAAAACTGCACCTTCTACAGGAGCACTACTTCAACAGAACCACATCTGTCACTCCAGTATGACTGCAGCTACCATTTAAAGGGACTGCTACCAACACCCTGACTGACAGGGAGTCAGGTTGTATTCTGACTCTGTCAGTGCTTTTGGGTTCATTCTTTGTAATACAGTATAATTCTATTTTAATTTTCCTAGTAAAGAACTGTTATTCCTATTCCCCATATCTCTGACTGAGAGCCCCTTAATTTCAAAATTATAGCAATTTGGAGAGAGGGGGTTTACATTCCCTATTTCAAAGAGAGGCTCCTGCCTTTCTTAGCAGACACCTGTCCTCCAAACCAGCACAATTTTATATCTGAATGTTATGTTTGCCTATGGCATGTTTGGGCAAGCAGGTGTTTCAGTATTCTGCTGAAGTTGCAGCCAGGTATAGAGTTCTCCCTCATTTCTTTTTCCAGTAAACATTTAACAGTACCATAACAGCACTACTGGTGCCTGTTTAAAGGCAACTCTGCTGCAGGTCATTGATCTAAATTCCATATTAAGAGATGTGAAGATATTTTTGTGGTGTTATAGTACTGAACGTGCTTTGCAAATTGTGAGAATTTATTGAGAAAGCAATACTTGGCAGTTTGTTAAGGTCAGCAGAATTAAGTGGTATAATGGGAAGGCTAAAGGTCGTAGTCTATCATATGATTTAAGTAGTGGAGTAGAAATCTCTGCTTGTATTTTTGACTTCTCAAATTTTAATAGTTCTTGGCATCAAACAAAGTTCCAGAATCAATTTTCACTCAGTAGAGATACTGAAATCCTGAAAAAAAAAAAAAAGAAATTAAATTGGGGTAATCAGAAATGAACTGAACAACTTTAATTTCAAGTGGATTTAATGTACCTTTTGGTGGGAGGCAGCTTAGGTTACTATAGAAAGTAAGATCTTTAGTCTGGAAGGAATTCCATGATAGGAAAAGGGCACATCAATAAATAAGCTCTTATCACCCACTAAGTTTATGATATAATTCACATGACTGCAAATCCATATTGGATGGATAGTGATGACAACTTAAACTGTTCATATCAAGAAATAACTGAACACACATAAGAGTCTTCAGGAAGGAAAGTGGAGAAAATGAGAGAAAGAGGTGGGGGAAAATTGACTACAGTCAGAGAATGAAGAAACATTCCACAAAGCTGAAAAGATTGGACAACTTTTCCTGTACATTGAATATGCATCATTTGAGCTATGAACTTTTAGTGTCTGTAAACAAAGCACAGCTCAAAGTGTAATTTTTCTTTAATAGGAGGTGGTGAAGGAATGTACAAAACCGACTTTGCAGAAAATGGAAATAACACTTTTTCAGATGGTGCTCCTTCACCTTACTTTTTGTTATATAAAAACCTCAAGAGGGAACTGGTGAGCTAAATGGGAAAAAGTCTGTACCTAATCAGAGACAAGATTTTTTTTCTTCTCCTGTTTTACAGTGTCTGAACTATGTACAAATGTGACCTGTAATTCACATATAGTTGTATATGTTTTATTCACATACAGTTCACATCCAAATGGGCAAGAAATGCTTGCTTAGGTTTCAACAGCAGGAAGCTGAAAAAATTAAAACATGTTAATTGGACAAGCTGGAAATCCCTGATATTTGCAAGTGGATCATTAGAAAATGCATGGGGTGATAATGAAGGCAAATTACCGATTTGGACACCAGGTGTTCTGAGTTTGATCAACAAAAGAGAGAAGACAAATATCTTTCTGTTAAAAAAAAAAAAAGTAGTTGGAAGTGCTAGATTACAAAAGATGAAATTTACTTGTGATCTGTCCTAAATTAATAAAGAAAACTTTATCACTGGATAGAATAGTACCTGGCATTTGTATTTCAACAATGCAAACAACAATAGTTCTAAAAGATTCTTTCATTAAAATTTTGTCATAGCATTATCCATAAGTATTGTATTATTAACCATATAAACTGCTTTTGGTTTCAGACTATATGCTGAAGAAATGCAAATCAATATGCTTTTTATCCTCACTGTTTACATGGCTGGATACAGGGGTTGGTACAAAAGAACCTACTGAACTGAAGGTTTTATTCACAAGGTTTTTCATTCTTAAAATCACATAAAAACAATGTAGCTAACAATAGAACAGAACAATGTAGTCTCAAGGCTCTTGGGCTCTTCTGGAGGGCCTGTTACTTTATTCAAGTGTCTTTTGTAAATCTTTTTTCAAACTATACATTTTTTTACATTTTTATTTTTGCAAAAATGATAGTATTTTCATGAAAAGCAAGGCAAAGAGATATAACAGGTCATATACCATGATTTACTTGTTTGTGGATTTTGTTTGTATAATAGATGCTTCAATGTAGGTAGTTGTGCTTTAGTTCTAGACAACATCAAACAATGCCTCATTTTATACAGCTAAAATAAAATTCTTTCTGATCAAGTCCACAAGTCTTAAATTTTAACACTCTAAGTAGGTTTCTATCTGTATAATTTTGGACACTTCTTGGCATGCTTGTCAGGAATATAACAGGAGTTTGAATAATAGAAATATTTTAGATTTATTTGTGCCTTTTTTTCCCTTCTGTATAGATCACAATTAACATAGTGATATTCAGATGTCTGAAGAATCTAATTTGGGGACTTCTGCTTAAATGTTGATAGGAGAAACTAAGAGACATGCTGTTGGTTTTAAACTGTTTCGTAACAAGCCAGATGATTCCTGCAACATTTCTTTATGGACACCAATTTTAGATAAGGGCAAAACATAAATCTTCTAAAGTGCATTTATTTCCCAAAAAATGTCTGGACTGTGTTTTGTAATGTTCATGTGGTGGTGCTCACCGAATACAAATGAAATGGAAGAAGGATATTAGGACCTCCTCTGGTTCTGATTATTTGTGACTTAGTGGCAGTTCATCTTCTGACTGGTTTAACATTCAGACTTCCCCTCTTCTGCTGTTCTGATATTTATTAATGGCATTTTATTACCAGGTTTCACAACATGACTGTAGGAATTCTACATAGTTTGATTTCTTTTATAACATCTCAACATCTTTCTCAGATTTTTTTAAACTGGGTCCATCAGTCAATAAATGCATGTTAAAATAGAATTGGCATTGCCACAGAGTATTCTTTCAAATAAATGCTTCTGCAGAACTGAGCCATTTGTGAAGGAAATTGTAAAACTAGTTTCATAAGCAGGAGCCTATCTCTATGCAATCAGCATAAGCATTGCTTATTTTCCTTTCCACTCTGAATTTTATCTTAAATTTGTAACTTTATTCATACATTTGAGAATATGCAATGCCAGTCAGTTGACAAGTCTTGAAACAGTTTAAAACTTGAGAAGATGAAGAGCTGATTTACTGGAGGTTTCTTGCTTTTATCTCTCTTCTTGATTTTCCATTCAATGTTTTTTTGGATAGATATTCCTAGTTACTTAGTAGTGGGGACGTGGGCGTATGTCTCCCTCTATCCCTCACATGTAGTATACATATTTCCTGAGCTCTTCCAGTTTGTATTTTGGACCTGAAAGCCTTGTGACTAATTCATTCAGCTTCTAGCTGGTTAGGAATGACTGGAAAAATTATATGAACTAGATATAGCATTTCACTGCTTATTAGGAATTGCAGACTACAAACAGTGCTCTGCAGAGTAATCCAATAGATTTTCTGTATGGAATAACCTAATCTTTTGCAAATTCCTCTTTCCATTTGAAACACTAACGAACTTAATAGCAATCCTTGTATGTAGAGGTGGCTTACGGATGAACAACAGAAGAACTGAAATATGCCAGGTCCAGACTTTAAAATATCTGATAGTGCTTGCTCTTACAATGACTGGTGGCTTTTTCCAGTAAGCAAAACTATTCCAACACTTCTGACAGTATCACATCCATACATCTTGAAGTCCTCTTATATATCTTAATATATGTATAGCAATATTTTCAGAATGTGGTCCAGAATACAAAGTCCAGGTAATTTTATTCAGGTTTATTGCTATTTTTTATCTTTTTCAGACTTCAGTATTCCTTTTTTTTTTTTTTTTTTTTTTAATTTTTCGGTTTTTTTTTCCTTTTCTTTGAATATCTTTGTTTACTGCCAATACTCTTAGAAGCATGCTGGCTGGTTTCCTAAGCCTGGCAATACTCTTTGCAGACCAATGTGTCTCCACATGTCCGCTCTACACACCATTCCTTATGCATTCTCTTTATCCCATGAATGAATCTTTCTGACCCTTCTTTATAATATTTTTTCAATTTCAAAAAAGTTTTATTAGAAGTTGTCTGGTTTTCTTTGATTGTCTTTAAGTTATATTTTACATTAGGCAAGAACTTTTTCTGTCTGGAAACTATCACTTGCCAGATTTGGATACTTTTCAGGCTTATATTACCCATTATCTATTATTTATTATCATGTTCAGTGAGCATAATAGCTGTGCCAACTTGTTTAGAATAACATGCCAGTTCATACTTTTGAATTATTTATTCAATAAGTTGTTGTACATTTTAAATAATTTTAACTTTAAAAATGAAGCTGCAAGCAACTAAATTCTCCTTCATAGACTTCTATCTATTAGGAATGAGATGAAGCTTGATTACCGTGAGTAAGAAACAATAATTGGAAGGAAAATAAAATTGATATTTTAACAACAACATTTCAAAACTAAATGAAGGGAGATAAATATTTTGGGTGGAAAGATCAACATGAATTCTCACTGATTTTTGGGGGGATGAATGTTCTTAACTTTTGATTTTCTAGCATATTATAATGAAGTTTTCTACTTCTTTTGCATGGGATTTGCCCAAGATAATACAATTTTGCTACAACTCTGACATGAGATACTACAGAGATACTGTAAAATGTAGAGCTTGGAGGTAATTATTTCTGAGGCTCAGCCTCAGGTTTGTTGGCTCATTTGTAGCTGAAATAGGTATTCCTTCTAGTTTCTGCTTTCCAGCAGGTATTTGGCTTGTAGAGATGTAATGGAGAGATACAAATAGGAGAGAGGGAAAAGGAGAGGGAAAGAGATGGCACAGTGTGAACCAGATTTTTCACCTTCTCTGAAAACTTGACGAGGGAGGGAACTAAAATAAGACACAGAGAGAATAGGCTAACACAGCTCTATAGAATGCCAACATTTGTTTGTAAACTGAAAGAGAGACAGTCTGTCACGTTCTTCAATTGTTAATTTAGCCTATTGTTACTGAAGTACCTAAGGATTGTCCAGGAGAGCTGGTTGAAATTCAAGGATCGCTTCCTCTAGACTCAAGAATGCTGTATCCTGATGAACAAGAAATGAAGTGAAGGGGGAGAAAGACCTGCATGGATGAACAAGGAATTCCTGCCATTACTTCTGTGTAAGCAGAAAACATACAGAAGATGGAAGCAGGGTCAGGCCACTTGGAATGAATATAGAGAGGTTATCAGAGTAAGTAGAAATGAAACAAGGAAGGACAAGGCCCATCTGGAATTAACTCTGGCTAAGGATGTCAAGGACAACAAGCAGGGCTTATCAAATACATCAGTAACAAAAGGTGAACTAAGGGTAATGTGGGCCATTACTAAATGGAGGGAGGACCCTGGTAACAGAGGGCACAGAGTTACTGAATGTTCTCTTTGCATTGGTCTTCTCTGACAAGATAGCCCTTAGGAATCACTGACCCAGGAGACCAGGATAAAGGAATCAGTCGGAAGGAAGACTTTTTCTTGGTCAAGGTGAATCTGGTAACTTGGCATCCACGAGTCTGTGGGCCCCGACAACATGAATTCATGAGTGCTGAGAGAGCTTGTAGACACCATAGGTATGCTATGATCATCTTTGAAAGGTCATGGTGTCAGGAGACGTGACTGGGGACTGGAAATGTCATCCCAGTCTTCAAAAAGGACAAGAAGGAGGATGCAGGGAATGACCAGCCAGTCACCTTTGCCTCAATTCTTGGAAAGGTGAAGGAGTGCCTCATTCTGGAGGCCATCTCTACCCACATGGAAGATAAGATGATGAGGAGTAGTCAGCATGGATTCACGAAAGGTAGATCATGCTTGACTATCCTGACCACTTCATGATTGAACAACTGCCTGGACAGATGAGGGAGAGCAGTAGATCTTGTCAATTTCAGCAAGGCTCAACACTGTCTTTCACGAAATTCTCATAAGCAAACTCAGGGAAGTGTGGATTGGATGAGTGGGCAGTGGGGTGGATTGAGAAATGGCTGAACAGCAGAACCCAGAGGGTTGTGATCAGTGGCACAGGGTCTAGTTGGAGGCATGTTACTACTGGTGTCCTCTGAGGTTCAATACTGGTCCCAATATTGTTTAGCTTATTCATCAATGACTGATGAAAGGCTAGAGTGCCCCCTTAGCAAGTTTGCTGATAGCACAAAGGTGGGAGAGTGGCCAATATCCCAGAGTGCTGTGCATCCCTTCAGAAGGAACTTGGCATAAACATTCAAGCTTAGTAATTGTGTTCAGCAGTAAAAGATTGAGCTGATTATAAAAGAATCCAAGAACATAAAAAAATTATTTATAAAGGTCATGATTCCACCTTGTCCTGTAATGGTGAATTCTTGTTCTTCTAGTCTATAATTTGTCTTCTCAGTTATGTTAATACAACTTCGTGAGCTTGGTCATATTAGTCAAAATGATCTAGAAGTAGTAAATCTTTGAAGCAGTTTAGCAGAACTGCCATAACTACTCTCTTTAATTGCTCTATAGCCATAACCTGCAGATCAAGGCAAGAAAAGGATTTTCACTAGCATTAGTATAAAAAAAATCATGGCATGTATCCTCTCCAGTCAGTATGTCTTAGTAATTTACAAACTATTTTCACATCATCATTAAACTTAGGAGTGAATCTGTATCCATGACCAGTTCCAAAACAAATTGGATAAATGGACAGTTCTCATTGTCAAGAGATTGCACTAATTTCATACAAATGGAATCCATTTCACTATTATACAAAAGGAAATGTTTTTGTACCTAGATGAAAACTGGGTTAACAGATGCAATTTAAATGTCATTTGCAGCCACTAGTAAGATCATCTAAATTGCACTTGTGTATATAAATTGCTGCTGTGTCTATGGGGAAAGTGCAGAAATCACAGGCAAATCTGACTAAAAGGCAATTTTTGCCTTAAGGAGCCTTAATGTTTTAGTATCTCTTCACAGATCAGAATAAGAAGCTGCCATTTTACAGCTAAAGTGTGCACAATATAAAATATCACAGAAAAAAACCAAATAACTATTTGCAGGGGAAAGAGAAAGAGTTCGAAGTGTCAAACTATTTTGAGAAATGCTGTAATTGCAGAACAGCCTTGCCTAAGAGATAAAAAACAGCTATAGAGTGAAGTGTGACAGGGTGGAATGGAGTCACAAAATACCAGAAATAGACTTCCACAATTTTTCCCCTCCTTGTTTGCAAAAGCTGGTATATTTTTGAAAATGTCTTTTGCATAGTGTTTTGGTTATTTGAATGGATGGTGGGGAGGGGAGGGGAAAGGGAGGATGGTGGTACTTGGGGGTTTTTAAAATTTGTTGTGAAAGCTATTAAAGACCATTTCTATTGAGCATATGTTTAGACTGGATAATAGATGAGCTATATAAGAGATGTTAGATCAGCTTTGATGTCAGACACTGAAACAATGAACACTTTACCTTTTTATAGATTTGCTATGAAGTTTTTTGTTTTTTTTTTAATGCGTGGAATTGAATATCTGAATTCTCTCTTCTGAGAGAAGAAATGTGTATCAGGGTTTGCTGCTGCTGTTACTGACTATATAGACAAGGGCCTAAAATTCTTTTTTCTCTGCTGTGTTTACCTTTGAAGGGCTGTTTTGTGGAATGGCCCTTTCTGTTCTGCAGGGAAGCAGAAGTGTTTCTACTCCTTTCCTCAATCTCCATCCCTTCTATTGCTGGAGTGAAAGAGTTTTTCCACCTCAATAAATTGTCAACTGAATATCTGAAATCATGTTTAACTAATGGGGAAAGGAGAGGGGGGCAGGAATTATGTTTTTTACAAGAATAGGAAACATTAAAATTAATTTCTGACTTAGAAGGAAGGAGTAGCAGACAAAATTTCTTTTTTTTTCTTCGAGTTCTGTTTTAATTTAAAAAGCAAAATATACACCTCTCAGTGATGCAAAAAGAATTAGTTGTAGACAACCCATTTCCACTGTTAAGCACTCTATAACATGATGATGATTTATGTCTTATATCTCAATTACTCAGGTAAAGAGAGGAAAACCTTGTGTTGCAGCTGCTGATGCATGGCAGACATTGTGTAAGTAGAACTGCAAGTTCTGGATCCCCTATACCAGACCTGACTAGAAATCTTATTGCCCAAGCTGTTGAACAGCTTATGCATATATTAGGGACTAATGTAGAATTCTAAAAGCAACTCAAGATTGAGAAACTGGCAGGGAACTTTAACTTCCTGAAAAGAGGTTCCCACATGTGGATTTTTCAGCAGTGAATATTCAGGTTTTCATTGCAGGCATCACACAAATCTATGGTCAAGGATCTAGTCAAGGATGTTCCTCAAAAGGATTTGAAATACTCCTAGTTCAGCCAGGTTAGAGTTTTACAACTAAGCAATGCACAGAATTACCCGATTTCAGTTTCAAACAAAAAGTTTAAAACAACATATAAGAGGTTACATGACACTACAATATGCTATGGTACAATCTAAATAGAGTCTGGTCTATGAATATGCAGTATGCAGTTGACTTCATGGTGCTTTAGGGGTTTTTTTTGGTTTTTGTTTGGGTGTTTGGGGTTTTTTTTTGTCACCAGATTAAGTAGAAAGATAATCACGCCCTTGTGGATCCAGCAGTGTCCTGTTGGTCTTCATCCGTGTTGGTCTTCTTAGTGGTGGGGGTTCTGCAAAACATTAATATATGTTCAAGTATCTGTGGCAATGCCCAGGTACCTTCCCTGCAGGGAGGAGTTGGTCACTATCTTCTGCAACAGACTCTAAATCTTTGGCAACACTTTGGGTCATGTGAAGTGCTCCAGTTAAAGGCCTCAGGAATGAGTCTGGGAGGGTGCTTCAGGGGTCTTTGATGGTTATTACACCTTCCAAGATGTAGCAATGAGAAATAAAGACACACGAATTCCTCTTGGCAGTTGCAGAAAGAAATAGTTTGTTGCAAAAATCCAGACCATTTTATGCTGTGTTCACACACTAAGTTCTTATCCATTTGCATTCTCATGAAAAGGCAATATGCATTGGCTGCCTGCCACTGCAGGTGTTGCTGCACATGCTTTCCTTTGATCATGCAGTGTTTACACATACCCTTGACCAATCAGAGCCCAAACCACAAGATGACCATACACTGGTTTTCTAAGTTATGTAACTTGTTTTTTAGATTATGTAACATGTTCTTTGTTACTCTGTTAGTTGAACCTTTCCCAGAGTGCTTCCAGGTGAGCAAAAGTGACAGAAATGAACAGAAGCGATCAGAGGTCTGTAAGGCCCTTATTCTTTAAGATTTTTCTTATCTCCCACACTAAGACATGACACCTGCCTCTCACATTAATGTCCCATGTGAATGTCACCTTCCTGGGGCAGGTGTAGTTTTACAATGGAGACAGATTGAGTAATGGAGGATTGTCTGCAAGGTCTGCTTCATATCTAGCTTATAGCCTCTGGTGGTGGGTGCTCACCCCATCTGTACCAGTGGTTTCACTATCACACCCCCAAAAACTCCTCCTCCCCCTCAGCTGGGGGGAGTGTGTGCAAACCTGGCCTCAGCAAATGAGTCTGTGGGCTATGGCTTCACCCACCCTGAACCCAGCTAGAGCTGATTTTCAGGAGAGCTGCTGGGTCTGGCTTTCTTGGGGATATGTTCTTCTCCATCAGCCTTGTTTACTTCTCCTTAGACCTGAGGAAACTGGACAGTAGAATCACCTTTATCTTATCTGAAGTTCCCTTAAGTGGCTTTAGTCAGTCCAATTTCCTGAAATCCAGGAGGCATTCTTAGGGGTGTGGAGGGCTTTGGTGGTGACAGATGAGCAGTTGCTTCTTTACAGTAGTGGGCAAATTCCTTCTGTGATCTTAACAATGCTAAAGGCAATAATAATTTTCGAGTGTCTTACACCAGGAATTAAGCTGAATAATTCTAGTGACTGTTAGTGTATCTGTAGTTTTATAACATTTATTTATAATACAAAAATCTGCATGACTGAAAGCACTTCTGCCATGACTGAGTTGGCAAAGCATTTTACATCCTGTATAAACTGCAAACATGCCTAATACACTACCCTCTCCCCAGGTCTGTAATTATAATGAATTTTGAATGAGTGATTCTTGATTGACAGGCAAAAAATTCCTTGTTTCTAGGCATCACAGTACATGTATTTTTTATGACATTTTGATATTGTAGAATGTACTTAGTCTAGCTATTAATACTTTTAATTGAGGTATTTAATGAGAAGCAAAATGTATACCTACTGAAAAAAACTGCTGTCTATATTTACTGTATATATGGAGCATGTTAATACTTAGATGAGTTTTAGAACAGAGTCTATGGTATAAAAAAAATATACCATTTTCTCCAAAGTAATTCGCAAACTAAAAACTACAATGGAAGGAAAAGAAAGAATAGCTATCTCAGGCTGAGGCAATGAAATCAATTTGTTGAAGGTCATAGGGCAGGAATTGAACCTTAATCCGAGTTTATAACTTTATTATCAGAGAACCTGCTTACTTGGCTCCAGATAGCTATTTTCATGGATTTCCTTGAAAATTTTTATTATTTGTTGCTTTGACAAGACTTAAAAAAACTTTGTTGGAGACGAATTTTCAATTAAGTGTAGCAATGACCAATTGAACATGCTGTGTCTAAATGCATGGCATGGACAGTTCTATTTTCAGTAATTTATACAGAGTAAAGGAGTTGGAATAGATGACATCTACAAATCTGTTGCGTGCTAAATTATTCTTTGAGACTCTTTTGTTTAATATTAAAAATATTTCTTAAAAAACCTGAGTAATCATGGCAGTAACTTTATTTTAATATATCTAAGTGATTTACAAATGCATGTATCTATCTTTGGAGAAACTGCACTGCACCTGTATTTTACAATATAAAGTTCACAAAATTGGTTAGCTTATTTATTAATTTTCTAATCTGATTTGGACTAGATTGCTTTGTTGTTTCTTAATTTCTAAATTTTCTTTGAAAGACTTGAAGATACAACAATACTACAGTAGTTTCAGAAAAAAAACCTGACATTTTTTGCAAGCAGTAACATAGTTTGGAGGAAAGTCTGAAGACTAGATGGGAGCATGCTACTCTTTTGATGTGGTTTTAAACCCAGTTGAAAATTAGGCATTACATAGCTGCTCACTCAACCCTCCTTTTCTGCTGTCCTCACCCCCCAGTCGAATGGGGAGGAGAATCAAAGTCACACTTGTATGTTGGGATAAGAAGAGTTTAATGGTTGAAAATATAGTAAAATACAATAATAAAAGTAAATTATAAAAAAGGAAAAATAAGCAATGCACGATGCAATTGCTCATTCCCCCTTCCTGAACCCAGATTGACCAACCTTCTGGGTAACTCACCTCAGTTCATACACTGGGCATGACATCCTGTGGTGTGGAATACCCCTTGGGTCAGTTCAGTTTGCCTGTCCCAGGCAATCTCCTGTGCTCTCTCCCAGTTTCTTCTGCATACCTCCTACCAGCAGAGCATGAGACAAGGAAAAAAAATGGCCCTTGACTTAAGATAAACACAATTTAGCAAAAAACCAAAGCACCATTGTGTTAACACACAAAATGCAGCAGGGTAACAGCTACTGAGAAAAAAATTAACACTATCCCAGCTGAAAACAAAACACCTTCCCTGTGGGAATTACAGGCCATTCACTTAAGAGTTGAAGTCAATAATCCTTGTGGGTCCTTTCCAACTCAGAATGTTCTGTGATATCTGTGAATCATCTTGCTACCTAGTTCAGAAAAATGGGTGACCCAGTAAGGACTGTGCATCAGGGTAGTGAGCATTAAGTAGCAGAACATTCTTAGATCTGAGGATATGAGAGATACAAGTTTTTAAACCATAAAACTTCATTTTAAATGCTTTACATTTTTAAAAATTATTTTTATCTCTTTTTTTAAGCTTTTTCTTCTAAGCCTTTGCATTATATCTGAAAAACGAATAGTGAGTTCTCATTAAAACTAGTAGGTGAAAATTTTTTTGCTCACTCTGGAAATCCAGTTTCTGGTGAAGACCTCTCTAAGCCACATTTACGCCTCTGACTGAGGGCTGAGTATCCTGACAGTTCTGCCTTTTGATGTCTTACTGCTACTTTAGCAGTATTTGGAAGTAGCTTCTTGATAACCTGACATGAGTAAAGGTGGTGTATTTCTTTAGCTTCTGGGAGTTTAGCTGACATGGAAGGACATGTAAATACATGTTAAAATACTTTTGCAGTGTCATTGCTTAGTTTGCAAAATATTTAATAATTTTCTGGTAAAAAGTTTAATTCTTGGCTGCCAGTTCAGTAGGAAATTACTTTTGTTACTGAACAGAAATGGAGATGGTTAATGAGCTAATTAAACTAGCTACTTCCATATTGACCCACCTTTCAAATATAATGTAAAGAAAGAATGATGGTGCAAGATGCACTCAAAAATCCATAAATTTCATAGGAGTTGTTGAAGAGATTGAGCTTCTCCATTTACAAAAAGGAAAGTGACTGCTGTGATTGTGCTTATATACAGCACCATTTTGTGAGCGAGCACATGGCAGGCGGTCACACACTCCCAGTGCCATTTTCTCTTTCCTTACCCAGACCTTTGTTGCATTTTGTTAACGTTTAATAAACCTTTGAAATATTAAAAGTGAGCGTTATTTCTCACACCAGCTTGTCATTGTGACAACCTCATGCTCCTGCCTCCCCAGTGGAGCAGGCACCACTGCAGCCGGCCACCCTTGTGCTTCCCAGGCACAGCAGCTGCCAACACCAGCCTGCACACAGCCGAGCCACTGCTGCAGCCATTGTCTGCAGCACGAGCCCACCTGCACCCAACCACAACTGCTGCTGCTGCTGCGTTTCCTGTGCTTCCCGCTGCACCAACTGGCTGTAGCACTAGCTGTGAGATTCCAAACCTCCACAGTTGGTGCTCTAGGCACCAACTTCATCGGGTTATCTTAAATGAGCAAAGCAGCTAATAGTTGCTAAAAGGTTACTTATCGCACATCAGCACATCAATCTCAAAAGGCACAGTCACAGACATCAAAGTCCATGCTAAGTTCTGGTATAAAGTCCCCAACAGAAGTAGAAGCTGCTCTTGTCAAAGGTCCCGGGAAGCTGATGCTGCTGCAGCAGCTCCTATCTTTTTCTTGGGTGTTGACTGAAAATGGTGAGCGAAAGCAAAAAGAAAAGCAATGGCAGGAAAAGCAGAAAAACACTCTTTCCAATATATACTCATATAGGATCTTCTCAACAATCTAAGACACGAACTCAGATCACCACTCCTTAACCTATTAGAATTCTAGTTTCTTAACACGCTAGGTTACGTATAGACTACACATATGACCTATCTTTTTCTATCTGAAAAATGTAAGCAATATTCTTACTATAGCTCTATTATGTCTAAGCACTGTCTACAACTACGGTCCTGGAGCCTCCATTGAAAACATTAGTATGTTTTTCAACCTTCACTAGAATTTTCACTTCTACTTTGGTATCTAAACCTTTTACTTACTGAAAGCATTAGAGCTCATACTAAAACTTATCAACTTACTTACTTATCCTAAAACTTAGACTTACACCTCAACTTTATGTGAGTGGCTTAATATACTTCAATCCATCCACAGCCTTTAATTCAATCCCTGCACTCTGATTTCTCTCTGAAAAATTCAGAGACCCCTGACTCACTGACTCCAATAACTAGCCTGTAGCGACCTGCCTGCTGCCATACCCCAACCCTGAAACAAGCAGCTGCTCCTGGGGCACACTCATGGCCATGGCAGCCTGTTCCCCACTGAGAAGGAACACGCAGCCTGCTGCTGTTCGGAAAATGCACCCTGCCCACCACAGGAGCTGCACAGACACACTGCAGTTCACAGCACGCATGCTCTGCCTGCCAAGCTGATACCCACAGACCACGTTCTTCTGTAACATTGTCCCTGTCTTCTGATTCTTTGTCTCTCTCTCTTCTTCCCTCTCTGCTCTCTTTCTGTCCCCCTTTAGAAGAACACTTACCCTTTTTTATCAATAAATGATTCTCAGATATATTATTGCTTGCATTTGTGCTTTATTTTCATCCAAGAAATGTATCAAAAAGAATAATCCCTGAATCCCCCTTTTATAGTGGAACAGGACAGGTTAGTACCCATTTTCCACTTTATGTCTGGCAAAAAGTTTTCAAGGCAAATGTCTGATTATGCAGGTCAGGTAAATATTTATTTACCTCATGTCTGAGAATTAGAGAATGGATTAGAGATGAATGGAGAATGATGGAGGGCTTGGATTGAATAAAAAAAAAAAAAAAAGGAAAACAAACACCAAAAACACAAGCAACTTTTTAAAAAACAAACAAACAAAACCCCTGGTATGACGGTATGAGAGGATATTTTGAGTTGGTTTCATTCTAATGCTTGGATTTTGAGTAGACTAGAATGATAAAAGTAGCAATGGGTATGCAGTGAAATCCTTAAGATAAGGGAATCTTTTCATTAGTGTAACTGGCTAGCATGCTCTCAAAATTTCACAGACCTAGAGACAGAGATGGGTATTTTAGCTTTGAACATCAACTTTACCTTCACTGGTGAGGGGATCTTTTTTTAGGACAGCAAAGCTATCTAGAGCTCTGTGATGGAGAGGGAAAAAACAGGTGAGAAGCAAGTAGCTGGCTTCTCTTAGACATTGTGATTACGGAGACATAATTGAATCAAGATCACAGAATATGCTGGCTAAGTTGGAAGGGAAAGGATCATCAAGTCCAATTCTTAACCATGCATAGCACCATCCCCCAGAGTCATCCCATGTATCTGAGAGCATTTTCCAAACACTTACTGAATTCTGTCAGGCTTGGTGCTGTGACCAGTTCCCTGGGGACCCTGTTTCAAGTGTCCAACCACCCTCAGGGTGAAGAAAATTTTTGTGATATCCAACCTAAACCTTCCCTGACACAACTTCAGACCATTCCCTCATGTCCTGTCACTGGTCACAATGGAGAAGAGATCAGTGCCTGCCCCTCCTCTCCCCCTGTCTTGGTCTAAGGCAATCTAAAGGAGAAAACTGTAACAAGTTGCCTCCCTTTAGAGGTTCAGCTAATCTCTTTCCTCCAATAAAGAACAAATATGACTAGATGCAAGAGAAAAAGTAACAGTTGACTAACAAGTGGAACAGCAACAGTCAAAACCTAAATAACAACCAGATTTTAAAAACCTGCTAAATTTTGAGGACTCCTCAGAACAAAGAGACACCTAAAAATGCTGGGCACAGCTGTCCAGGATGACACTCTGCAGTCAAGCCCATGGTTTGAAGGACAAAGGGAAAATGGTGTCAGACTTCCCCCACCCCCTGCCCCCACTCTGCTCATCTCCCTGATGGCTGGAGTGCCAGCTGATATTGTCTGGACCAAGGGGCTAGTGCTTGAGGAGGGACTTCGCCCTCCTTGTGTCAGGAGATGGCAGGAGCAGGCAAGGCAAGGTGGCTGGGCTGGGGCAACTCCCTATTCTTCCTGGAGCAGGGCAGTATTGGTGAGTTGCAGCCACTTTGCTGAGGAGGGCAGGCACTTGTGGAATTCACCTCAAGACAGTTCAAAACCTCTAACCACAGTCTGAGATGAGAAAAAAAAAAACAAACCAAAAGAGACAAACAAAAGAGAATCCAAAAAAAGGAAAAACCTCTGCCAGTGTTACTTTGGCTCAAGAGCAAGAAAAGCAAAAGGCAAAACTAGGTCTGGCCTGAGGCAAAAACCAAAAAGCCCAGCAAGGCAAATATCATGCATCAAAAGACCACGAATGGCCTGTTGGAGCAGATTTTAAAGGTGCCTGAGATACCCTTCCCCCTCCGATTTTAAAAGAATCTGAGGTACCCCCCCAACCCCAGTTTCCTGGCTGCAGGGTCTTTAAAGAGACAGTAAAAGTTTGGGCCACAAATACATATGGAATACAATAACACTACAGGTTACCCATGATGTCCGCTCATGAGGAATGACCAATGAGTGCATTGTCTTTCAGGTGTTTTTCAATGCCTCCCAGAATAATATTCTCCATAACTTTACCTGGCACTGAAGTGAGACTAAGAGGTCTGTAGTTTCTAGGGTCCTTTTTCTTGCCCTTCTTGAAAATCTGGACAATGTTCATCAGCTTCCATTCAGCTGGGATCTCTTCAGATTCCCAAGACCACTCAAAAATCATCAAGACATTTTGCAGGGACTTCAGCCCATTCTTCTGAGGATTCTTGGATGAATCCTATCAGGCTCCATAGATCTGTAGGGATCCAGCTGCAGCAGCAGATCCTACATAACTTCGGCGTTGACTGGCAATTGATCTTTCTCACAGTCATGGTCCTTCAGCTCAGGGCACTCCCTGTCCATGCTGAAGACAGAAGCAAAGAATGCATTAAACACCTCTTCCAGTTTTTGAGGTGACCATCCTCCCCCAGTAACAGACAATATCATTTTTACTCTGACTATTAATGTATTTGAAAAACTCTTTTTACTGTCCCCTACAGTTCTGGCCATCTTCAAGTCCAGTTGAGCTTTGACAGCATGAATTCTCTCCTTAGAGCAGGAGGAGAGTACTGAGGGCCTCTGACATTGCTGGTTCAGTGACTCCTGCAGCTGCAGAGGATTAATCTCTATGGGCAAATCTCTATTTGGCATATCAATATCATAACTGAAAAACTTACACTAGTATGCTAACAAGACTGGGGCTGAAGTGATCTCTTTCTTCCTTGCCAGCTACTGAGTCTGTTTGCTTCCTCTGTTGGCTGCTCTTGGATGGTCAGAGAAGACTCCTTCCTGCTTGCCCTGCCTGGGTGAATTGCCATGCCATATGCTCCCAATTACTTGCACTCCCAAGAGCCATTTAAATCTCCCTTGGATACTCCCATCATCACCTCCTCCTCAACTCTTGGCTGCTGAGGGCTGCCAGATCTGACAAGGCTTGTGGCTTCTGATCAGGTATCTCTGAGCTGGAGAACCCCCTGTGCAGCCTGATCTAACCCTCACCCAAGGACTTACTTCACTTGCTGTCTCCTAAGTGACCTGCATATCCTTTTGTGTAAATCTTTTACTGTGTTCAAGGAGAAATGCTTGGATTTATTTTTTATTTTTTGATTTTTTTTTTAGTTCAACACGTTTATTCAGAGGTCTTGTGGAGGATTTGTGGAATCCTTTTGTATACTTTCTCTGTAACCGTACTGAGAGTTTTCTAATTGGGTAGAATGAATTAGTGAATGAATTAATGAATTGCCAGAAGTGGATAGCCAGGGAAAAGGGCATTTGGATTAGTACATGCTATGTAACAAAAACTAATGGAAGATAAAGAAATCAGTGGTCTTGACTGGAAGAAAATTATCTATTTTTTTCTTTTACAAAGCCCTCCTGAGAAACAAGAAATCCATTTGGGGAATTCAATGACCCTAAAGGTCTCTTCCAAACTTAACAATGCTGTGATTCCAATTTAAAAAAGATTAAACTTCTAAGGGAATGTATTATTTAAAGAGAAGCTGGAAATGAGCACCACCCAAGTGCTTTCTCTGGTAAATTCTTTATTTTTGTAAAAGCATTTAATTTTTACATCTATAAGTAAATTCTACTATTAATTTCTACACCTATTTATAATTTTATATATTTATATTTTATATTTTATAACATGTATTTATAATATTGCTAGTTTACCGTGGTTCTCAGTCTCAGCAGTGCCCCAAATATAGCCAGAGTACATTTTGATTTCATATATCTAAGTATACATTTCAGATGGTAGAATAAATTCAGCAAGGTGGTAATTATCATAGTATACAATAGTGAATCCTGTAACATGTCAGATGAAGATATGGTTTACCAGATACACAAACATGCAGCATATGTGTAACTACTGCTCAAAACAGTGTCCTCATTAATAAGTAACATTCCTCATTTAAATAAACATACAATATCAGGTCCCACCAATTCAATGGCATTTACTGAACTTGTTTTACTGAAATTGAGGGTGTAGAAAAATATAAGCATGCATCTCCTGGCTCTGAATTCTGAGGCTTAACTACTGTATCTGTAGCAGCTGAGTAAAACCTGATCATTAATTGCTCTGCAGACTTTGTAAACCTAGACAGTATTTGCTATTTTCTTCCCAATTCTAGGTCCCTACTATTAATAGTCTTTTTTTCTATACCTAGGGAGAAGAATCCAGTTAACTGAAATGTGGTTAGAAAAAAAACCCCCAGGAATCTTTTAGCCTTTGTTTTTTTATCATGTCTTCATCATAGTGTTATATATTCCACAGAAAGTTTTTTGTTCCATTATACTTACCCTCCTATCATAATATTTGCAGAAAAACATATATAAAAAGTGTATATTATCCACTAGTGCATTTTGTTTTATACAAAGGAAGAAAATAAAAATTCTGAATCAGATATTTTTGCAGTCATTCAAACAGTCATCATCTCTGTCATAACTGAATATATGTTTCTAGAATAGATGATTCTTGTCAGGGCAGTTGTTGGAGAGACAAAGGAAATGAAATGCAGTTTTCTCTTTTGAGGGGATAAAGGGGTGGCTATTTTATTTCAACTTAAAATTCATCTTTCTGCCATTATGCTAATACAAAGGACAGTGCAAAATTACAGCTTTATTAAGTTTCTCTGCAATATTTTTGGTGTTGCTTAAGTCATTAATAAATACAAATAAACAGCATTGGGGAAAATACCAGTCTTGACTTTTAGGGTCTTGACATAGGCTATTATGTGTAATTGTGTTCAATGGAAAAATGGCTTATCCTTCTTGTGCTAGTTTATGGTAGTCGATTTGGCTAAGATGGAGTGGCATTTAACCCAAGTTCCCTATACAGAGGGCATAAATTGAAGACTTTGAGAGGCAGGCAGTTAAAAAGCAAGGCCTTAGACATTTAGTCTGGCCCCTGTCCTGCAGATGCAGAGGCTGTAGCCTAAAACCATGGGACTAAGGACATTTAAGGGCATACCCAGACATGTCCCTAGTTCTCGTTTGTGATTGGACCCTTGCCCTCAGGTACCCCTATGTGTTGTTAACCTGACACCTCCCCTGGTCTTTGGATGCTGCCTCTCAGACTGCACAGTCACAGATGGATTAAAGGATATCTCAGGCACACCACTGTGTATAAAAATCCTGATTTTTATAGCCATGCTGTGACTTGGTGAAACCAGTGAGATTGTCGTAAGGGGAAACACTCCCCTTCCCCACATTGCAGCACTAGTTATCTGAGACTGTATTCAATTCAGTTGCTGCCTCTCATAAGCACTGAACTCAAAGAACACTTGCAACAGAGCAAAAGGTGGAAATTCTAGTAAAAGCTTTTATTATGTCACACAGCAGGTAGCTTCCATTCAGGTGAATTGTATAAAGGTGTATCTACCTACATTGTGCGATTTAATATTGTTTCTCCTACCTGGTTGTATGGTTGTTTAGGTCTTTCATCTTCTCTGTGAAATCACAAAGGACATTAAGCTTCTAAACCAGCATAAAACTGATGTTCTTGCTCCTATGGGCAAGTATTCTTTTTTTGGCTAACCAGTACTTTTCTTTCCATGGTAATAACTATGAAAGCTTTGGTGTCAGTCACTGCTCACACGTTGGATCCGCTGTGCATGGGGTTTATGATTTTTTATTATCTTTTCTATTGTTTTTAAAACACGGGAAAGGGTGGTGGTGAAAAACCTCTAAGAAAAAGAGTGGGGGATGGAAAGTCTGATCCTGTGTATCCTCATCCCATTCTATTGGATTACAGTTGAAACTTGAGGTTCTGTAAGAATTTTCAGACCTTTCTGTGTTCTGACAGTTGATACTGGAAAAATTCTGATGCTTAGAATCTATTCCATATATAGCTATTCAGTGATTTGTATGCAAGACAAGTTCTGAATATAACAAGGCCTAAATTGAAAAATAAGAAGAAAACCCAGCAGCAGAACTAACGTGCAGTCAGCACTGAGAGAAGTACATGTCAATAAAATGGGACTCTGAGAGCAGATTTATCTCTGCATTTCATTGTGGAGAAGCTCTAATAGACATAAAAAAACCATTGGTATGGAAAGAAGGAATAACCATCAAAGAAATTAGCCTTGCAGATCATGTTTTTTATGACAGAAATGCATTCAAATAACACAAGACTAACATTTGCCGGTGAATGAGAGAAGAGCTATACGTTGTAAAGGTGGGTCACTGTTGCTATAGATCTATACAGTTCAGGATCAGTCTGGCTGGGTAACTGTATAATTTCATTTTTACTTTGCATAATACCGTAGACTCAATTCTCAGTTTGTCATTGAATTTCAACTTACATATAAAACTGGAATTTTTTTCTTTTTAACCACAGTTCAAGGCCTAAAATAGCCTGGAGTGTGCTGTATTGGAATACAACAGAATTACTGAATGTAAAAAGTCCATGACTAGAATCAAATTTAAGTTATGATGAAAACGTGTTTTGCCCTTCACTCTTGAACAGTATATGAATATTCTCTGGGCTTTCTAATTGAGTTGAGCAGGTAATAAATTATATTTTTGTGCATGTATCTAAAACAAACATATAAAAAACCCCAAATATAAGGCAAAAATGAGCAAGTAAAGAGTATTTAATAATAAGATTTAGAAGATTTGAAGGGAGAATAAAGATGCAGAAAACAAAGGTGAAGGATGACAGGAAGATTTCAGAAAGGGATATGGTAAAAATAAGAAACTTGTGAGCAACAAAGGTCAGTAATAGAGATAGCCAAGCATCTGTTCAATAACAGTGCTAATTTACTAACATAGGAAATTGGAGTGCTAAGAAATTAAGTGAATTCTGTTTCAGTGCTTGCAAAGGCAAACAAGGGTAAATGCCAGAACCAGTCATAAATTCCCTCAGAGTGAGTAATAGGACTGAATAAAACACAGATTGTGCCAAAAGAAGTGCTTTAGAAATTAGAGTCTCTGAACCTGTGAGCTAGCTAGATTGCAGAGCTGAAGCCTGTGTATCTACTCCAGAGTGTGCAGAACACAGCTCAGGAAACCTTTGTCTTTTTCTAGATCATTTTTATTTTTCTCTTCCTTGGAGGGAGTGTCACTGTGGTAATTGAGAGGAGGTTCTGCAGGGTCCCCTCTCTCTCTGAGCTGGAAGGAACACTTATATCCTTATTTGGTTTTTGTATTTTATAGAGAAGTAGTTAGGATTTTTTTCAAATACAGTAGTTGTGCCAAATACGTTATTATAGGAAAACTTGAATAAAAATGAAGTAGAAATTCAGAGAGGTAGAAAATCTATTGACAATTTAGGGAAGGGTAAAAATGTTCTACAAGATCAATGGCTTCCTTATGAAAGAGGAAATAGTAGGAACAGAGGAAACATGGAACACTTTTGGAATGTGATATAGGCTTCCTGCTGAAGCTCAGAGACAGGCTATCCACTTCCACTGGTTTCCACTCTTGTTCTTTTGTAACTGAATTAGAACTGCTCTGGCTTTAGAGAGATCCTGGTGGTCTGAAGTTGTTCATTAACAGCCTTCCAAGTCTTTTACTTTTCATGACTGTTTGTGGAGAAGTGCAATAATACTTGAAGCATTAGCACTGCACTACCACCGTTGGTGGAGAGGACTTATCCAATGATTTAAATACACTCACCAGCAGTAGTTATGGATGAAGCCATCTAATTAATCTTATATTTTTTTGGTAAAGAGGATTTTGTAGGTTATCTGTGAAAGAAAATATAAAATGCTTCAGTTTAAAATTGTTTCCCACAAGTGACAATATATAAATTTACTAATAAAACTTGTGATCGAATATGATAAATTTGAATAAAATCTTCATAATTTTGTCTCTGGAGAAGATGCGGCTTCAGCTAAATAAGTCTATCTATGCTTTGATAAGATATTTAGGGAGAAAACATTATCCATTTGCCTGCACTCAAGAGCTTCCAAAACTTCCCTTCTGAAATTCCAGTTTACAATCTGCTGTATATGAAATTAGAAATCTCCATAAATCTTTCAGACAGTCTGGAATTACTGGATGGATCCTGACATCTTATAACTCTGTTTGGTTAAGGTACTCACAGAGGAAACATTTTGGCTTTTTGAGTGTGTGGGTGAGAGGGGAAAGGAGGTGTCACTTTCTTTTTTTTAGCAAGAGACTTCTGAATTCATTGCAAAAATTGGAAATGTAAGATACAGCCAGACAAAACCTTTACCCACAGAACAATAAATAAAACATATTAAAATGGGTTGTCCTTCAGGTAAGTCCTAGGAGGCATTCCCAGTTAGGGAGACACAACAGCTTCTCTCATAGCAAATGTTCTGTTCCCTTGGTCGGGCCCCGTGCCCCCCTCCCTGTCCCTGAGTCTTTTGGTCACTCCCACCCTGTTTCACTGTTGGCTCCATGCCCTAACCCCACCCTTGTGCCACCCCCATGTCCCCTGGTAATTGGTCTCTGATGCTCCCCCCGCCCTGCTCATCCCATGTACTTAAACCTGGACCCTCACCACAAAGCTTGCCGTTGCCTCTGGCCCTGGACTATCCACGCACAGGGCTGAAATAAACATCTCTGTGGAACCCCTATGAAGGCCCTTCCTGCTTCTTTACCTGCAACCATCCTAACAGCTATCCAGGCCACAACAAATGGTGCATCATATAGGGAAATCTACTCCTTGAAAGCATCCAGCCGCCCCCCAAAGAGACTTCTGAATTTTATACCCAATGGATCACCCCCCAAGAGTGTTTTTTGACCCCAGTGTGGTGAGCTTGCAATTTTGGGTCACTCTTTCCTTCTTTCTCCTTCTACTCTCAGGTGTTGGGAAGAAACTTGGGTTGAGATGGAAGCAGAACTCATCTACCCACAGTGGGAAGTTTCCCTTCAACTTAAAAAGGCTGTTTGTTGAGAAAATTATTTTTTTTTCAAAGGGGATTTGAAGTGTTTTGTACACTGGTTATTTGAACATTTTCCTTATGTTTCACGGGACTCATTTCTAAGCGATCACTTTTTGGAAGAAGCTTGGAGAGAGCTACAGATTGGGAAGGACTTATCAGTGTGATAATTGATAAAACATTTGTGTTAATCATAAAAGTATTGGGGTTTGTATAAACCAGAATACTAAGGTGAAGTGAAACATGAACACTAGATAGAGGAAAATATATTATTAAATCATTCTGTTTTAAATCCCCCTGTTGTGAATATTATGTTTTCTAAATAAGTTGTATCTACTACCGGTTTGCAAACACAGACATTCTGATAGTCCGATAGATTTTGCAAAATCAATTTCCTGCCTTTGTTTAATCAATGCTGCCTATCTACAAAGATCAGACTTCCTGATTTTTGCCGGTTTTTATCTACCAAGACCAGATGGTTATCTATGAGACTGACTGTCACCCAGAGACTTTATGGATGACCACCACTGCTTACCTGGCAAAATTATGACAGCAAAAAAGCAAAAATTGATTACAATGAGAGACCATACTATAAGAAGAGGCTGCAAACCAATTTTCGATGGGGCGTGGAGTGAGCGGTGACCCCTCACGTTCCCCAGCTTTGCTTGCTCCATCTATATAAAATAAAGCAATCTAAATTTTGCTGAATATTGAGACTTTTTATTTCTTATTTATAACACCAGTGATGAAATTTTGTCATTTGTTTCATGTGATTGCTTCATGTGTTCTGAGTCCCGATGCATGTTCTGGTAATGCTAAACCCCAGCTAAAAACCTCTCCTCCGTGTTCACCTCTTCATGCCCCTACACTCCCTCTCCTGTTGCAGGAAAAGTTTTCTTCTCCAAGTTTTCCCATCCTTATCGCTGCTGCACAAGATGTCTCCCACCATCTGGTTGCAGCCACGTGTCCACCCTCATGTGCTGAAGATGTTGGAGCCTGCATGGCTGCAGGCACAGAGTCTCCCCTTCCGTCCCTTTCTGTGTCCAGTCCCTCCCCTCCTGTTTGGGACCCTGCCCCAGGCACGCCCTGCCCTCTAGTTCCCATGGGCCTGCTCCCAGAAGTAAGGGTGGGAGATTGAAGTCAAGGATACAAAGGCCCTTCCTGCTTCTTTAACAGGTACCCAGGCCACAACAGTAAGTTTTTCAACAGTGGAAACAGATAGACTAGTCTCATGGCATTGTTAAGCAGTTCAAGCTGTATCACTAGGCAATCTTGTGTAATGTGCATCATTAGCATGTTCTTCATCATAACCAGCAAATTAAGTAAGCTGTGTGTTTCCACCTGTTCAGATCACAAGGAGTGAATGTTTTATATATGTATATAAAAATAAAATATCTGTACAGATCTATGTTAAAACTCTTAATTTTAGCTACAAGGACAGCATCAAACTTTGATTTAACACCCTGGGCAATGTTGGCTCTTACTGCTTACTATTTTGTGAAGTAATAAAAAGACTGCTCTTCAGTGAATGAAATCTGACCTGGTGTTGAAAAACCAAACATGGTGGAAACACAGTATTCTGTTTTGCTGGTGGTGAACTGCTTTTTTTTAAATTGCTGAAGTTTAAAATTTTGACTCCTGGAATGCAGAGAACTCTGTGCAAGTCATCTAGATTTGATTGTACTTTACAATGGACTTGGCACTCTAGAAAGTAAAAGATCTTATCTTGAGTCAGTCTGTCTAATGTGCATAAAATGGATTATCTTCTATAGATGCTTCATTGCCTGTAACAATTACAGGGAGGGCTTAGACACTCCTTTAGGTTTTTGTAATATAGGTATCTCCATTGAGCTAGGATGAATCTCTCAATAATATCTTTGGAATTAAAGAAACAAAGCAGACCTTGACATTACATCTGAGGCTTTCCTAATGGCTTGCTTCATATTGGTAGGTTTTAAAGATTGCTAAATATATTTGGAGGACTACAACAGATGAAGATTAGCAACTAGTTTTGGTGGGTTTTTGTTATTATCAATTGCACAAAAAAATTTTTCCTCATTCTGAATAACTTCCTTTTTTTCCTTTGCTGTTTTGTCTCTCTGTTTTTTGATTTCCTTCCCTTATGCTTCTTTTCTGACTCTATCCTTACTTTTGCTTCCTGGCTGGAGCATCCAAACTGATGTTTTAATCAGTGAAGAACCACAACATAAAATACAATCTTTCATCTGCAAAATCACAGATGCGTATGTGCTGTGAAGGAGATTGCTAAGAAGACTTTGGATACTGTTTCAGGTGCTGTTTAAATAATGTGAATATGTGCAGCTAACAAATGTTTGGATGTCCTGGTCATCAAGAGGAGAAGGAGTTCATTGTGCACTATTTCTTTCCGTAAGAATAGATGAAAGGTCACAGTTTTTAATATTTCAATTTTCCCAGCACATATGCATAAAAACTCTTTTATTAGTGTTATGTTATTTTGGACATTATTTTCTATGTAAAAAGGTTTATTCCATCTCTGTTTTCAGATACATTTTTAAATTTTTTTTTTTTTTTAACTGAGCTTCTAGCTTTAGTTTTCTTCACACAGCATTGTTTGGGGAACTACTGCCCCTGACACATAGTAATGTCTGTCAAACACTTAATTCATTCTGCAGTCTGAAACAGCCTGAGCTCTGCAGTCTGCCAGCGTTACCAGAGTAGCGTGGACTCCCATTCCAAGGAGCTGTCACACTGTAACACCCATTGCTCTCACATAGCCATTTCCCATATTATCATCTCCTTAGAGCTTCCAGTTGGCAGCACTGGGTTCTTAGCACCGGAGATTCCAATGAATGAAAGCAGGCAGTAAAACATTTGCCAATTTTTTAAAATAAAGAAACCATAGCTGAAGTGAACAGTTGAACTACACTTGGGTAATGAATAGACATTCATTCAAATGTAAAATTTGTTGGCTCACTCTATTTGTTATTGAAGTTGATTGGTGCTACTTAACTCATCTGAAATGAAGTATGGTATATGTCAACAGAAGCAGAAGAACTGGCAGGATGACCATAATTTTGCAGTTATACATTATGTTTGATATTCACTTGAAGAGCTGAGTAATGCAAAAGAAGAAATGTCTTCAACAGTGGCCAAAATCTGTGATATTGTGATGTAAATATCTCATCCATGCAAAAAGAACTGGTACACCCAGAGGTTGCTAATCTTTAGATATTTTAAACTGTCATAGTATAGGGTACTGTTTGAGTAACGCATTGTTTCTCTCCTTCCAAAATTTTTACGAAAGGCTGGGACCTTCATTGGGGAATAGAAAATTCACCTCTACCATTTAGTCTTGAAAACATTTTTGTGAGGCTAAATTATTTTAAGGCCTGATAAAGGGAGTAAATTGAATTTTGCTGATTCAGATGTTGATCATATTAAGTAACTTCTTTAGACTTCGTAAAGAGTATCTCAACTTTCTTCTCAGCAAAGTCACTGCAGAAGTGTTAAAAATGTTGTTGCATAATAATAAAAACATTGTTAAAAGTTAAGCCTATACTCTTTAGTAATGTTATTTTCTACCTCTTGTATAAGGGACTTCGAGTCTCTTTATCTGCATTTTGATGATAGATGGGTAGGAAAAGAATATTAAGGAAAACTCCCAGCTTGGAGAATATATGCAATAAAAGAGTCTATTAAAGCTGGTGATAGCTACTTCTTTTTATCAATGATGCAAAACCAACCAAACAAACAAAACAAAACAAAACAAAACAAACCCAAAAACCCCACACCAAATTGAAAAAAACAAGAAAACAAGAAAATTGAGGTACTGATTTGGCAAGGTTCTGTTGAGTGATGAACTGGAAATTTATATGCATACCAGCTCCTCTTTGGATCTGGTTAAAGACCAAGCCTTGATTTATGAAATTTTTTAAAAAATAATTTCGTTTAATAAATGGTCCTTCCCTCTACCCTGTCCCCTTAGTAGTCATTCATATTAGTTATCCTTTGGTATGATTAAGTACAGAAGAAAACTGCAGACACCATATATCAAAATTGTCTACTGTTTCTAGATAGTCTTTAGGGGGACTTTCTTCACCCATATTACTTGCAGTAACAAAGAGGACTATTTTTTGTCTCCTCCAATTTATTTTCCTCCTATAATTACTTAAATAAGCTAATATTTCAAAATATACAGGGCCAAGCCCTCTAGTATGAATTGGTTGCATGTGTTTCAAAGGACTTGAAATATGACATCTCTATTTTGTTGATGCTTTGGATAAAATAGGTCTAAAGATAGTATTGATGCTGCCATATTATGGCTGACAGGGCATGACTTGGTTAAAAAAAAAAAGAAAAGAAAAAGTTTCTGAGGGTATCACTCACTTGTGATAAACATTGTTAGAAGAATTGGAGAATTTATCAGATAAAAGCCAGACATCTCAATGTCATTATGTGGGGGGTTGCCTCTTGTGTGAATCAACACATACAAGTAACCTGGGCAGCTACCAAGCCTCAGTTGAAATGCAGAGTAGATTTGTTTCAGTACCTCTCTAACAATGCCAGGTAGCAGAGACACGTGGCTCAGTCAGGCTTAGCTAAACCTAGAGGACAGGAGGGAAGGGAGGTCCACTGCCTGTCCCAATACAGCAAACAACTTCCCACATGCACAGTTTCTCTCCAGGGTGTGCTTCTATGATTTCTCTCTGTCCCAGCTGGAGGCTCAAGCATGTCTTTGAGAGTATTATGTCTACACAGGAATTCTACTTCTCAAAACAGGCAGAGTATGAACCTACATCCAATGCCACTCAGGATTTTCCCACCACTGGGGCAGATCTCTGGGCAGCCTTTCTGGAAATCTCAGCCCTAATTCTGAATGTGTTGTGGACTGTACTGAGAAGACATAGCAGATTATCAAAAGAACATAGTGTCTTAAACATCTAGAGGGAATGAACATTTTCAAAAGATGATGTGTCAGACCTGAAGGGGAGAAGAAGATTAATGACTGGGAAGGATCATTCCCTACGGTTCCCCCAACAGACTGAGTGTAATTTTTACTAGACCCCTGGAAGTAGCAGCTCAGATCAGGGCAGGCAAACAGCAATGAATATGCATCCCAAATAATCTTCATTGTCTCTGATATTATCTTTATATAAGCTGGTACCACAAAGTATAACAACAAAGCAATCTTAGTTTGTGCCCCTGATCCAAAAAAGATTAATCTTGTGAGCGAATTGCCTGACATAGGGTCAAGTATACAAGATTCAGTGCCACATCCTCCTGATCAGACTGAGCAGTATGGTGACCAGTGAGATCTGTACACAATATGCAAATATTTTGGACAAAATTGTAATTTTTCACTTTCTCTGTCATGCCCTTTTGGTTGGGCATTTAGTTTAGTCATTGTTTAGGACAATTTTAGGAGGTAGGCACTCTAAAATGAGTTGTGTCCCCTTATAGCTTTAATAAATCCCTTTCCACCGGTAAGAAGAAATGAATGCAAGTAGATATAAGTGAAAAAAAACCCAGCTGACTAGAAAGACTGTTACTTCTTTAAGCTAAATCAGTAGCAAAGATGGTGGACACCTTTTGGAAACAAAAGAAAACTCAAAAGAGGACCCTCCACCTGTGCTGCCTCTGCTGTACAGCAAAAGCCAAAAGGCAAGAAGCAAGAAAGGCAATATACAAGACGCAGCCAAGAGGCAATCCAAGAGGAGAGATGTCCCTGCCTGTTTCTCCAAGCTTAAAAAGCCTTGGGCACCCCCTGCCTCTCTATTCTGTTTCTCAGCTACAGGCTCTTAGAGAAGCTGTAAGAATCTTGGGCATAGTTATATATGGAATACAGTAAGATTTGGGGTCACCTAGGACAATAGTAAATACCAAATTCTGATGATTGTTGAATGAAGTGCCAGACTAGCTGATATAGAGATTTAGGTGGCCTAATTTTAACCAAAACCTTGCTGTTTGCATTTATTTCTAACTAATTTGATCTCTATCTATTAGACAACTACATCTAATAATTGGAATTAGGTCTACTGATTTTTTGAAAACAGGTTTTGAATTACTCCAAGCAAATCTGAGTACATCCGTTAAATTAGACAGTTTTCTTCAACTGAAATCTGTATTCATAATATTAAAAATAAAATTTTATCAATATGCATGTGTTTTTTTGAGTGGCCTCCTCAGTTTTATGTCTTGAGCTCTTCCACAGTCAGTAAATTCTGTGTAATGTGCAATAAAGAAGGATTGCATTGTTGTTCATCTCACAGAGTAAAACAATTGTATCTAAGTGTTGTAATGTGCTGCCTTACAGCATCCTTGTGATTTAGTCTTTTTCCAGCAGGCTTATCCCTAGGGGGCTTTAGCCCTAGGGGGCTAAAACTAGGAATACAGTATGCTTAAGAGGCATTAATTAATGGACAACTATTTTGAGTTATGTATTAAACTTCCTGCCTCTGAGACTGTGCTAATTAGCTAAATGCAATCTCTTCTGTAAGTACATAGGCAGACTTATTATATTTTGAAAACAAAAATACAATAAAAAATAATGTTAATCATGTTCAAATGACTAGCAAAAGTATGGCAGATTGTTTAGAATGCTATTCTTTGGGGACTTTTGTTCCACATAGCTCTGCTGTTTTGCATAACTAATGTATAAGAAGACTTGGATGTGGCATAAATGGTTCATGTAGTTGAAGCATATCCTAGATGGATGGTGGAAAACCTTGGGTGTACTTGAAACTCATGTGAGTTTCCCAAAGGATGGGCCAAATCAGACAAATGTGACTGTGACAGTGATTATGTAGTATTGTGGTTTTCAATGCTGTCAGTAAAGTGCAGGAAATCAAAATCTATTCTCACTTGTAAAAACTCTAACTTTATGAAAGGGATCAGGGCTGCTTTGGCATTAGTCAATCTCATTTGCTAGCTTAGTCTATTAATCGAGTTGTTTTCATTAGGACAGAATAAAGTTATTAATTCTCTGTGTGCCCTTTCATTTTCTGAGCAGAAGTTAGTTAATTCTCTTTCCAAACATGAGTGAAAATCCACAGGATCTTTGAAGTGTCCCAGCATTTCCAGAGTCATCCTATGCAATTCTGATGGCAAACCAAGACTATATCAGCAGCACTTTAAACTAAATTGATTTCCATGTGTTCACAAGGATGTGTACAACATGTAAGCCTTTACCAACTACAACTAGTCACCATGACTCTGGAGTTTTTACTTGGTTCTGAGATATAGATGATATAGATACAGATACAGATATAGATATAGATATAGATATAGATATAGATATAGATATAGATGATATAGATATAGATATATGGGAAAATCTTTAGCTCATACATTGCTTACTATTCCATCATATTTCATTTTTCAAATATATCAGTTTCGACCTCCATCAATGAAAGTGACATGGAAATTTTAAACACACCCAGTGTTAGTTAGTAGTTGCTAAAATTGGTACAAAATATGAATATTCCTTTTTACTCACATTAGTTTTCTGTTGTGAATATGAGTATGTCAGAATAATGCCATTGAATAATGCTTACAATTTATAGCTGCAGCTGATTACTTCTCTGAAATGAAAGGCTTTGAAATTGCTATCACCAGAATACAGAGGGAAGCATTTGCTGCTTTCCTCTTCATTAAACTGAAGAAGCTAATCTCCTTTAATGACTCATCTCCTTGGTTTGATCTCTGTTTGAGGCTGGAAGAAAGCTAAGCTGATTTTTGAGGTGTTATCTACCATGCAACATTACTATGTTGCAAAAATAGTTTGGTTCTAGGCTGTACTAAATATGTCTAGAAGATCATGGAACTTCCATTCCAGTTTTCTTTTATATATTACTTGTATTGAAGTGCTGAACATATATATTCTAGAAATATTTTAACAATCTCTAAAACAGTCAAGAAACATGAGAGTGAAGGACAAGCAGTGAGGCATTGGAAAGAAGTGTTCTGTTCTCCATTATGAGTAATAAAAAAGCCTAGTGAAACCAGCTGTAATCTGGACTGGTAAAATACTACAACTCACAGAAATATGTTCCTGGTTGTTAACATACCCCAATAAGGTCTTGCATCTTCAGTATTGGAAGTTTTGGGTTTTATTATTGTTTTATGTTTATTTGTTTGGGTCATTGTTTTTTGTTTTGTTTCCTTGTCTTTTTACTTGGCTCCAGCGTACTCTTAATTAAAAGAATAAAATTGCTTATAGTGTGAGAAGTTTCTGATTCAGTATTTCCAGTTTTATAGAGGAAGTACTGAGATTCTCAGCCTGATGAATATCTCACTTAAAGTCTGTCCAAACCTGCCTTCCTCAATAGCTTCTTATTCATAAATGTGTGTTTACTTTTTGCATTTTATTTAGGTTAGGTGCTGAGAGTCCTGTCATGTCAGCATACACTCTGTATCTCAATATATGAAGTCTAAACTCAAAAAGAATCAAGAAACAAGTCTTCAGAAAAAGTTTCTCTGCCTTATTCTGTATGTTCAGGAATGCTCCAACAGTATGCAGTGTTCTGTAAACCAGAAAGGGAGGAGTTGTGAAAGATAAGCTTTTGAGGTGAGGAAGGATCTGAATTGTGCCATTGCTTGGTCAAGGGCTCTGACTTTCTTCAGAGGGTTTGTAAGGAAAGCAAGAGCACTGTACTGTTTGACATTTTCTAAGAAAAATTTAAACCTCTTTGGCTCATTTCTGTAGCAAAATTGTGAACTTTCTTGAGTAGATACATGTTTTATGGCTGAAGAACTAGGAAACATCTTTTACTTTTTTGCTATTTAAATTGCTTGTAAAGGATGAAAACATTTTTAGAAATCTCAGTAAACTTCTGCAGAAATTTTGAATCCTTATCACTATCATAATGCTAACTGTGTGGTTCTAATAGGTGCCCTTGGTGACCACAATAACTGTCAGGCAGTTTGGGTAACAGGGTTTCTGTTTTCCATGTCACTCACTGTGTAAAAAAAATGACATGGGTAATGAACTGAATTGCACTTTTTCTCTCTTATTTCATAGCATGCATTTTGGTCTGCTGTAGTTAAGAGTATAAGAAGTCTGTGATATCTTAACATCTAAATTCAGCAATACTCCAGGTGCACAACAGTACAGCTCTCTGAAGCTATTTTTGTAAAGAGTGTTTTTAAAAGAGAAAGCATACACAAAACCCTGTACATTTTTTTTGCCATTCTTATGACATATGAGGGAAATAAATAATTTGGATGTGATGTTGAATTTATTTTCTATTAAACTCTTGATCCAGAATACTTTATACTGTTCTGACAGTTTGAGAAGTGGAAGAAAATCTCTCATTTGCCAGATTCATGATGTATTTGCCATCTTGCTTAATTATTTCTCACTGTTTCTAACACATGGATAACCATGACAGTTGCTCACCAGTCTTTATACATTTTACGTTACAATGAGTCTATTACACTGAAGTAGTAATCTGCATTCAGAACCCCAGCTACATTTTATTTTCGTTTTCCTTTGATTCAGTACACTGATAATGAAAATCAGATCATTAGTTGGATTTATGGACCAAATCTATCTCTATGTAACCAGCTCCATCTCTTATGGCCAGAAAATTAAACTTTTCACCTATTCTTTTGCAATTGGTTCTCTTTGAGGAATCAACACTCAATCAATGGAAATGATTAAATGTCAAGTTTCTGGCTTAAGTTTGGAGGTTGTTACTGAAGTAGTTAAAACAGACTGGTATCTCAGAAAGCATTTCAATACTCTGAATTTTGAATTTCCTGAATTTTGTGAATTCTCTGAAAATTTAGTTTCAATATACTGAATACTTATATTTAAAATAAAATTTCAGAATTCTAAGTTACTGCTAATACAGCAGATATCTAAGTAAAATTTCATGGTTGCAGCTCTTTATAAATGAATGATTCCTGCATCTATATTTAAGTGAGTTTAAAGAGTTGTTCAAAGCACACAAAAGCCTCAGAAAAACTACCAAAAACAAAACAAAAAAACACCCCTGTAGTAAGTTCTCAGCACATCATGAACAAGATTTGTTTATGTTACTAGAGGAGTAAAGACTCAAGTATTTAGGAGTACAGCGGCTTATGGCTTAAATTCTCATGGGATTGCTAAATTCTCACCTGGATTTTTAATTCCTGCCCATGCAATAGGATGATGATAGTGTTTTGAAATACTGTATTTGCTGCTAATAATGTGTTTCATTTAAGTCAAATTTTCCACACACAAGAACAGATTTGTGTGATTAAAAAAAAAGTTAGATATTGACAGACTGAAAAAGCTTCTAGTATCCTTATACATAATATTTATTAGGAGAATATACATTTAATAGGAATTTGGGTGACTGGAGTTGTCTATCTGCTTTATCTGTAAATCCATTTTTACCAGTGCATACCAAGATAAAGGTAATGGGTGATTTGACAACAGTATTCATCTAGGCACCTTGTTATAAATGACTCAGTTATAATGAGTTATAAAAGTTTTATTGAGAACCAAATAAAAATACACAAAGCAAAAGGGGCTATGCTGGGAGTGTGGGTCAATGCCAGGGACTCATCCACAAAATGGCAACTCCGCCTTTTATAGACCTGGGGGTTACATCAGTAATGTGAGTATTTATGAGTGGTCATATATATTTTAATATTTGAATATTTTCTTGTATATACTTGGCCCCTCCCAAAGTCTACCAGTTGACTTTCCTTCGTGGTCCATTGGTGGAGACTTCTCACAGCTTGATTGGAGGTGAGGTATTACCAAGCCAAGTTCTCCAGTGACAAGCTTCCCCCATCCCCAGCTGTTTCATGTGAAGGGCACCTATACACGCCCTCCCCCACACGTCTCTGACAGCATTGATGACCAGAGTTGTATGATGGCAACAACATGGATGGGAGAAGAAAGAATTGAAGAGAGAACAAAAAAGGGTCCAAAACCAAACTACAACAACAGAATCACATATCAGAAGAACTTCAAACCTCAATAAACCTCTTTAACACACAAAATCATTTGCAAGAGCCAATTACCTCAGCACCTATCCATAACACACCTGATGGATCAGAACATACAGTATTACAGACCTGCCCTGGGGTGACTTTGTGATGCTTCTATCCCCATCCATCTGTTTATCCCAGAAATAAGTTCTGCACCTTTAAAACTAGATCCAAGAGCGAAAGGTGGAGGAGGAAGTGGAGGAGGGTGTGGGGGAGGGGGAGAAGGGTGCAGTTTGTCTGCAGAGGCTTCACTTTTACTCCCCCAGAATTCCTCTCTCAGGGACTGTGCTGCCTAGCCTGGATAGCAAGAGAGAGATAAGGCTCTCAATGCTGTCAGAGTTCTCAGTTTTTGCAGAGAGAAAGAGACAGGGAGTTTGCTTTTTTCACTGATTTTCCTTGTCAGCTGTGGCAAGAAAGGTTTTGCCTGGACTGTGCCTTCTTTTCCTGGGACTGTTCAGCTTCTCTCTGGTCCAGTGACATGCAGAGGAAAGACTCCACAACCAGAGAGGTTGTAAAGTAGGTGTGTTTATTCAGCACTGGGCACATGGGGGACAGCTCCACCACAAATGTGTGCACGAAACAGAAAAGACACACTGTTTATATACACCTAAGCTCATATATATTTATGAAAGTTTTAACATCACCTATACATATTCATAACCTATTCCCACCCACTCTCACTTTGCATGTTAATCAGCTTTTCTGTGTTCTGCGCTTGCGCACTGTCCTCCGGTGGTCCTGGTCAGGGGTCCCAGGATGAAGTAAGCAGTCTTCCTCATGATGTCCTCTGGATGAACCTGGTCCTTGTGCAGGCTGTCGTGGCATCTTGGTGCCCTCCAAGGCTTCTGGCCATAGTCCACACCACATATCCAGTTTTTACCAGTTTTTCGAGCACTAGTTCCTGCTTATCAGTCTTAAACAATCAGGCAAAATCCTGTTGTATAGCAAAGGACCATCTGTTCATGATTACACAGCAGTCTATCATCTGTTTTGAGTTTAGTTTTAAGTTTTCTATGTCACCAGGACATCAGGAGAATTGCCCAGGGGCCCCCCAAAGCTGCACACCAGGCCTGGCATGCTGGGCCTGAGCCCCGGTGAGATTGAGAGGCTGAGCCACACCTACAGAAGGACTCTTTCTGAATTTGCCACCTCTTCAGAACAGCAAGAGGTTCCATTGTTTAATACGACTAATTTTTTTCATGACTGTGAATACTTTGCTTGTTAAATAAACAGTTTTTCCCACTTTTCTCGAAGGAGATTATCTCCAGAACCAGCTGGGGGAGGGACCATTGAAATCTGCTTTCTAGAGGAGACCCCTTCAGAGGCTTCCTCCCAAATTATCTCTAAAGCATGACATACGCAACACCTGATCTAGTAAGCAGATCACTGTCTCTTTTGAGCACTATTCTGATTTAACACAACTACTGTTGTAAATAAGATGAGGGTAGATTTATTATCATCACCAATTTTAAAGATGCATCATGAACTATTACATAAAATAATGTTACACTATATTGTCAGTTAAAAAAATTGAAAATCTTACTTTATTTAAAAATTCAGATAAACTGAAAATATGCAATAACAACCTAAGAAATGTTAATAGACTTTAAAATATTATTGCTGCAAGGTAGGCAAATATGCAGCATAATATCAGACAGAATAAAATATTAGTGATGGGATTGCTCAATATTAATATTCTTTATTCTGTCTAGAGAGAATTTGTATCTGAATAAGGCAAATGACCCACACCAACATAATGAGAAAGCTGTGCCTAATTAAACATAAAAGCTCAAATAGGCTATTTTTGCACATAGAAGAGGATGTCTTTGATAAAAGGATCTTCACAAGATCTGAGAGAAATTATGAAATTGCAACCTGGATGTTACAAAGGTTGATTTTCTTGGTATTAGCAGTTATAATATTGCTCAAGGAAAGTAGTCCTACACATTATTCTATTATTGAAATCTCTGTAATACACCAGAAAGTATTTTGGTGTTTCTTCAAAAGGATTAATGCAGAATTGGTGAAAATTCACTCAAAAAATTGGAAATTTAACCTATTGGGTTACTTTAATATATGCAGGACGGATGTATAGCATGTCCTTTTTTATGAGGTAAACTGCTGTAAAATACTTTACATGGTAAAAATTTTTATACTGAAACAGCATTAAATAAGGAACAAAAACCCAGACAGTACAAACAGCTTAAAGGAATTTGTGAGAACCACTACTTCATAGTACATCTTTAACATATGAATGTTATGAACCACATTATGTGGTTCATAGCCACATTGTTGTTAGTGATGTGATTGCTAGCAACAAATGATAGAAAGCTACTTAAAGTGTAAGGTGAAGTTATGTTCCAAGTAATGTTCAAGTATCCCTTGAGTTCTTCAAAAACATTATCATTGGTTCTCCAAAACTTAAATTATGAACCAACGAGGCTGAAGGACGAAAGCAGACCTAAGTGACATACCTACTTTACAGATGGATAGGCAGATCACTGAAGAGTGAGTGATGTAGATCCACACAAGCTAGTACCCAAAACTGTGCTTGAGTTTCTAAACATGCTGCATCTCAGAACTGCTTGTTCCCTGCATGGAGTGTGGGTTGGTTGTTTGCATGGGGTTACTTTGAAAAATGGTGTGGTCTTCCAGTCTTTTCTAAATTCTAAATAGTTGCAGTTATGTCTTACATGTATTAGTTTTCATTATTGCTAACCAGCAGTAGTTGGGTTTTTTTCCCATTTAGCTACTACATTAGGAAACTGATATAGTGTAGAAGCTTCAAAACATATTAGTTTTATGCTGTAATACATAAATTTGTTGTCATGTACTGTTCTTAATATTTGTTATTGCTCCTAAAATTATTATCTTTATAAATTAAAAGTAAAGACTATTAAAATTAAGGTGTAATAAAACCTGCAATCTGAAAATTCCTGTTTCATTATTGAAATACTTTATCAAATTATTTGTAATGGAAATAAATATCATCTTCTTGCTACTGCACCGGGTGATGTGGGAGGAATGATTGAAACTGGGAATGTCTGTGAGCTACCACCACAAAGTACTCAATTGCTGTTTTGGTGGTGCTGCTTGCAGTGCCAGGTACTTGCAGACAGAATCAGTAAGAAGTCTTATGTAAGTTTGCTTTCGAAAGCAGCTTTGATGCTTCTTAGGAGGGAGTACTACAGAACTAGCCTCTGTAAATAGAGATGAAGCAAACCTGAGGGACAAATGTGGGCCCAAATAACATCAAGCAAAGGTCCAGGCTATAGCTGAAAGTAATGTAAGGTGGACCTTGTGCCTAACTGCTGTCTATACAGACTACTCTGTGTAGCTACCAGCTCCTCTTTGAGTCATGGGTCAGTCCTTGCAATAGGTGACTGCAGCAGAAAATGATAAATGAAGAGTGAGCAATATCTCTTTTGTTGAAAAATCAATCCAGATAGGATGTAAGTCTGTGGGTTAAAGGAAGCCCTGTAAAAGCTGCTGAAAGGAATAGGGTGAAGGCTGTGTAAAGGCCTAGGAAGTCTGTTCTTCCCATTTTTCAGTGGCTTATACTACAGCTGGGGGAGGTTGCTAAACTGTCCTTCAGACATGTCTCTTCCAGTTGCTGTCAGAAGCGGGGGTGGATTTACATGTCTGTGGAATTATTCTTATGTCCTCATGGCTTGTTTAATCTGCTCAATTATTGTGTTGAATAATAAATGAAAGCAAAACAGAGCCCCCAGTTACTGAATTGCAGTACTCAAGTGAGACTGAAACTCCCTTTGGATTTATGAGATATGAAACTATTATTATAAAAGATATTTTATTTAGAAAGTGTAATGAAGTGATTTTGAAAGAGTTAATAGTTATCTATTTTGTAACATATTAAGTGACTTGTTTTGATAAGGAAGGGATAAATATAGATTATATATTTAATTATAAATTATATATATATATTTACAACTTGATTTACACTTTAAACCCTTCTTAGAGACATGTTAGAGGTAGTTGTCTACTTTTGATACATAAGATTGTTTCACTTTATCAAAGTGAAGTTCTCTAAACATTTCTTTCCTCAACACAATTGTGTTGCTTTTGCATGGTCTGGTTTTTAGTCGTGGAGGAGGGCCACAGACGTGGCTTCTGTGAGAAGATTACACCATGTCTGGTGGAGCCAATACCTGATGGCTCTGAAGATGAACATGCTGCTGGCCAAGACTGGGACAATTAGAGATGATGGTAATGCCTATGTGAAAACATATTTAAGAAGAAATCAAAGCAAAAGGTGGGGGGCAGATGTAATTTTCCAGGCAGAGGAGGAGTAAGAACATGTAAGAGAAAAAACAGTGGAGACACCAAGGTCAGTGGAGAAGGAGGGGGAGAAGATGCTCCAGGTTCTAGAGCCGAGATTCCTCAGCAGGCCATGGTGATGACCATGGTGAAGCAGCTGTGCCCCTGCAGCCCATGGGGATCCATGGAGGATGCAGAGATTCACCCACAGCTTGTGGGGCAAGTGCCTGCATGTCTTGGTTTGAAAGACAGGTGTCTGCTAAGGAAAGCAGGATTCTCCCTTAGAATGGAAAATATGATACCCTTCCCTCTGAATTATTATAATTTTGAAATTAGAAGGCTTTCAGGCAAAGCTATGAGAAAAGGAATAACAGTTCTTTACTGTATATTTATGCGTAACAAGGCAAACAAACAGGACAACAGAAAGCAGCAACAACAAGCAGAACCACAAACGCAGTCACAGCCTCTCTCGGCTGGCAGGCACGTTCCCCTTGGTGCAGTTCCAGGCACAGCCAGCAGGGGCGCTGCTGGCTCCCGACCGGGCGGGGCGGGTGCAATGATTCCTCCGCGGCGGCAGGGGGCGCTGTGGCGCGGGCTCAGCTGTCTCTCTGCATGCGGGTAATGGTGGATGCAGGAGGGAAGGGTTGGAGAAGGGGCTTCCTTTGCGATCTCACTGGGAGTGCCGATCTTGGTGCCGCCTCTGGATAGCAGAAGGAGCTGTAGCAGGAGCCTTGGAGTAGCAAATTGGGAAGGCAGGGGTGGGTAGATGAGATGCATCAGGAACTCGGAAGGTTTAGCTGGAACTGTGGGGCATCTGGGCAGGGCCGAAGTGGGGTGTGAGTTACAGTGTAGCAAAAAACCACGGAGCAGCGGCAGAGAAACGACAGGGGTTGGGCAGTGGCCACCAGCTCCAAACATGAGCAAACACTAAATGTTAAGATGCTTTCCCCCACATCTGCTGACTGACCTAGGGTTAAGATGCTTCCCGGACCTCTCCAAGTGATAATCAAGAGAAGCAATAAGCCAGACAGAGTAATTGTATGTGTTCGTGTTTGATTTTGTTTGTATAACTGGATATAAAAAGTTAGGCCCAGTGTATTGAAGTGCTTCTCCATAAGACTTACGCTTTGCTTTCCTATTTTGGTAAGAACATTTTGCCCTTTGGTAGCTTAACAGATTTGTTAAGAATTTAATTAAATCAAGAAGCATTTCCAAAGGCAGAGAAACTCTCAGTTTGGGGTGAAGGAGTGAGAAAATGGAGTGGGAAATGCCAGAGAAAATTGGGAAAAGAGATGGCAAATTTATTTTCAAAGTTAAAGTAAAATCTTTGAGAGAGATCCATGGACATAAGAGCTGAAGCAGTGTGTGTCTTGTAAGTCACTCATCCCTTCTGCTCTTGCTCAGCCAGTGCTGTTGACTCATAACTCTCCTTCATCCCTGAGGTCTGCAACATTAATGAGTCCACAACAATTATCCTTAAGAAGGGAGTACTGATGTGTGTGGGTTTGCGCTTCATCTATTATTTAAGATGCTTTTTATCATGATGCTGTATTTCTGAGGTTGTGTTATTACTTGGGAACTCAAGTGTGTCTGGCTAGTCTTTTTAAGACACA
>JAREIS010000657.1:0-81837 GCA_030060385.1 Muscicapa striata striata
CCTGTCTGGGTTACTCCTGGGTGTAACTCCTGGGTTACTCCTGGTGTAACTCCCCCAGGAGTTCATCCTGTCCTGAGTTACTCCTGGGTGTAAATCCTGTCTGGATTACTCCTGGGTGTAACTCCTTGGTTACTCCTGGTGTAACTCCTGTGTTACTCGTGGTGTAACTCCCCCAGGAGTTCATCCTGTCTGGGTGACTCCTGGGTGTAACTCCTGAGTTACTCCTGGGTGTAAATCCTGGGTTACTCCTGGGTGTAACTCCTGCAGGAGTTCATCCTGTCCTGAGTTACTCCTGGGTGTAACTCCTGGGTTACTCATGGTGTAACTCCTGCAGGAGTTCATCCTGTCCTGAGTTACACCTGGGTGTAAACCCTGGGTTACTCATGGTGTAACTCTTGCAGGAATTCATCCTGTCCTGAGTTACTCCTGGGTGTAACTCCCGGGTTACTCCTGGGTGTAACTCCTGAGTCACTCCTGGGTGTAACTCCCGGGTTACTCCTGGGTGTAACTGCCGGGTTACTCGAGGTGTAACTCCCGGGTTACTCCTGGGTGTAACTGCCGGTTTACTCCTGGGTGTAACTGCCGGGTTACTCCTGGGTGTAATTCCTGGGTTACTCCTGGGTGTAACTCCCGGGTTACTTGTGGTGTAACTCCCGGGTTACTCCTGGGTGTAACTGCCGGTTTACTCCTGGGTGTAACTCCCGGGTTACTCCTGGGTGTAACTCCTGGGTTACTCCTGGGTGTAACTGCCGGTTACCCTGGTGTAACTCCTGGGTTACTCCTGGGTGTAACTGCCGGTTACTCCTGGTGTAATTCCCGGTTACTCCTGGGTGTAACTCCCGGGTTACTCCTGGATGTAACTCCTGGTTTACTCCTGGGTGTAACTCCCGGGTTACTCCTGGGTGTAACTGCCGGGTTATTTGTGGTGTAACTGCCGGGTTACTCCTGGGTGTAACTCCTGGGTTACTCCTGAGTGTAACTGCCGGGTTACTCCTGGGTGTAACTCCTGGGTTACTCCTGGGTGTAACTGCCGGGTTACTCCTGGGTGTAACTGCTGGGTTACTCCTGGGTGTAACTGCCGGGTTACTCCTGGGTGTAACTCCCGGGTTACTCCTGGGTGTAACTGCCGGTTTACTCCTGGGTGTAACTCCTGGGTTACTCCTGGGTGTAACTGCCGGTTACTCCTGGGTGTAACTCCCGGGTTACTCCTGGGTGTAACTGCCGGTTTACTCCTGGGTGTAACTCCTGGGTTACTCCTGGGTATAACTGCCGGGTTACTCCTGGGTGTAACTCCTGGGTTACTCCTGGGTTACTCCTGGGTGTAACTCCGCAGGAGTTCATCCTGTCGTGCCTGACGCTGAACCCCGAGGGGCGGCCGACGGCGAACAGCCTCCTGTTCCACCGCGTGCTCTTCGAGGTGCACTCACTGAAACTGCTGGCGGCGCACTGCTTCATCAACCACCAGTGTGAGTGTGAGTGTGAGTGTGAGTGTGAGTGTGAGTGAGTGCTTCATCAACCACCAGTGTGAGTGTGAGTGTGAGTGTGAGTGTGAGTGTGAGTGCTTCATCAACCACCAGTGTGAGTGTGTGAGCAGCCTACCAGATGGTGAGTGAGGTGGAGTGTGAGTGCCTCAACCACCAGTGAGGTGAGCGTGAGTGAGGTGACGTGAGTGCTCCGATCAACCACCGAGGTGATGGTGAGTGACTGAGTGTGAGTGTGAGTGCCTTCAGGACCACAGTGTGGTGACAGGTGACGGTGAGATGACTGAGTGCTTCATACCACCAGTGGTGAGTGTGAGGTGAGGTGAGTGCTCATCAACCACCAGTGAGTGTGAGTGGAGTGATCAACACCAGTGAGTGAGGTGATGGAGTGCTTCATCAACCACCAGTGTGTGGGGAGGGAGGGAGTGAGGTTATCAACCAGTGGAGGGAGTGAGGTGAGTGTTCATCAACCACCAGTGAGGGAGTGAGGGAGTGTACACAGGGAGGTGAGGGAGGGAGGTCAAACCAGTGGAGGAGAGGTGAGTGAGGTAGATGGAGGGAGGGTCCCTGAGAGGTAGCACCGTATGATGAGCTGAGAGATTCGGAGTGACCGAGTGACCACTGAGTGATTCTGAGTGACCCCGAGTGACCCCTGAGTGACCCTGAGTGACCCCGAGTGACCCCGATTGACCCTGAGTGACCCTGAGTGACCCCTGAGTGACTCTGAGTGACCCTAAATGACCCCCAGTGACCCCTGAGTGACCCCCAGTGACCCCCAATGCCCCCCCGTGTCCCCGTTCCAGATCTGATGCCCGAGAACGTGGTGGAGGAGAAGATCAAACAGCTGGACCTGAACATGGTGATGGCCGAGATCCGCAGGGAGGGGCGGCCGGGGGCGCAGTGGAGGTGAGGAGGGGGGGGGGGGGGGGGGTGGGGATGGGGATGGGGATGGGGATGGGGAGGCTCCGGAGCTCCCAGCCCGCGGATCCCAGAGCAGCCCCTCCCCCCCTGCCCTGTTCCCTGCCCAGGTACTCCGAGGTTTCCTTCCTGGAGCTCGACAAGTTCCTGGAGGATGTCAGGTGGGTGGGAGGGGCCGGCTCGGGGTGACACCGGGGGTGTGGGGGTGGGGTGGGCACAGGGAGGGTCCCTGATGTGCCCTGACCCCATGGTGACACCGGGCTCGGGGAGCTGCTGCCATCCCTGTTCCATCCCTGTTCCATCCCTGTTCCCATCCCTGTTCCCATCCCTGTTCTCATCCCTGTTCCCATCCCTGTTCCATCCCTGTTCCCATCCCTGTTCCATCCCTGTTCCCATCCCTGTTCCATCCCTGTTCCCATCCCTGTCCCCATCTCATTCCCATCCCTGTCCCATCCCTGTTCCATCCCTGTTCCATCCCTGTTCCATCCCTGTCCCCATCCATTCCCCCATCCCTGTTCCCATCCCTCTCCCATCCCTGTCCCATCCCTGTTCCATCCCTGTTCCATCCCTGTTCCATCCCTGTTCCCATCCCTGTCCCATCCCTGTTCCCATCCCTGTCCCATCCCTGTTCCCATCCCTGTTCCATCCCTGTTCCATCCCTGTTCCCATCCCTGTTCCCATCCCTGTCCCATCCCTGTTCCCATCCCTGTTCCATCCCTGTTCCATCCCTGTTCCATCCCTGTTCCCATCCCTGTTCCCATCCTGTTCCCTGTTCCCATCCCGTTCCCATCCCCATCCCATCCGTTCCCATCCCATTCCCATCCCATTCCCATCCCTGTTCCATCCCTGTTCCATCCCTGTTCCATCCCTGTTCCATCCCTGTTCCATCCCTGTTCCATCCCTGTTCCCATCCCTGTTCCATCCCTGTTCCATCCCTGTTCCATCCCTGTTCCATCCCTGTTCCCATCCCTGTTCCATCCCTGTTCCCATCCCTGTTCCCATCCCTGTTCCATCCCTGTTCCCATCCCTGTTCCATCCCTGTTCCCATCCCTGTTCCCATCCCTGTTCCATCCCTGTTCCATCCCTGTTCCCATCCCTGTTCCATCCCTGTTCCATCCCCGTTCCCATCCCTGTTCCATCCCTGTTCCCATCCCGTTCCCATCCCTGTTCCATCCCTGTTCCATCCCTGTTCCCATCCCTGTTCCATCCGTTCCCATCCCTGTTCCCATCCCTGTTCCATCCCTGTTCCCATCCCTGTTCCCATCCCTGTTCCCATCCCTGTTCCCATCCCTGTTCCATCCCCTGTCCCATCCCTGTTCCATCCCCGTTCCCATCCCTGTTCCCATCCCTGTTCCCATCCCCTGTTCCCATCCCTGTTCCATCCCTGTTCCCATCCCTGTTCCATCCCTGTTCCATCCCTGTTCCCATCCCTGTTCCATCCCTGTTCCCATCCCTGTTCCATCCCTGTTCCATCCCTGTTCCCATCCCTGTTCCCATCCCTGTTCCATTTCCCATCCCCGTTCCATTCCCATCCCTGTTCCCATCCCTGTCCCATCCCTGTTCCCATCCCGTTCCCATCCCTGTTCCATCCCTGTTCCCATCCCCGTTCCCATCCCTGTTCCATCCCCCGTTCCCATCCCTGTTCCATCCCTGTTCCCATCCCGTTCCCATCCCTGTTCCATCCCTGTTCCCATCCCTGTTCCCATCCCTGTTCCCATCCCTGTTCCATCCCTGTTCCCATCCTTGGGGTGGGTGGGGGGACAGGAATGGGTGGGGCGGAGGGACAGGAGTGGGAATTGGGGTGGGAGGGACAGGAATGGGAATTGGGTGGGATGGGACATGGAGATGGGAATTGGGGTGGGAGGGACAGGATGGAATGGGGTGGGGTGGGGACAGGAATTGGGAATTGGGGTGGGAGGGGACAGGAATTGGGAATTGGGGACAGGAATTGGGAATGGGGGAGGGGACAGGAATTGGGAATTGGGGTGGGAGGACAGGTGGGGGAATTGGGGGAGGGACAGGGAGATTGGAGGAATGGGGGGACAGGAATTGGGTAGAGGAGGGGTGGGAACTGGGAGGGACAGGAATTGGAGGGGACAGGAATTGGAATGGGGAGAATTGAGGACAGGAATGGGAGTGGGGTGGGAGGGGACAGGAATTGGGGAGGGGACAGGAATTGGGGAGGGGACAGGAATTAGGATTTGGGGCGGGGACAGGAATGGATGGGTGGGAATGGCGGACAGCAGGAGGAATTCCAAATCCAGGAGTTATTCCAATCCCAGCAGAATTAGGAATTCCAAACCCAGCAGAATCAGGAATTCCAAACCCAGCCTGAATTAGGAATTCCAAACCCAGTAGAATTAGGAATTCCCAATCCCAGCAGAATTAGGAATTCCCAAACCCAGCCTGAATTAGGAATTCCAAACCCAGCAGAATTAGGAATTCCCAAACCAAGAAGAATTAGGAATTCCAATCCCATCAGAATTAGGAATTGCCAAACCCAGCAGAATTAGGAATTCCCAATCCCAGCAGAATAAGAAATCCCAATCCCAGCAGAATTCCGAATTCCAAACCCAGCACAATAAGGAATTCCAATCCCAGCAGAATTAGGAATTCCAATCCCAGCAGAATCAGGAATCCCAATCCCAGCAGAATTAGGAATTCCCAAACCCAGCAGAATTAGGAATTCCAATCCCAGCAGAATCAGGAATCCCAATCCCAGCAGAATTAGGAATTCCCAATCCCAGCAGAATTAGGAATTCCAGTCCCAGCAGAATTAGGAATTCCCAATCCCAGCAGAATTAGGAATTCCAGTCCCAGCAGAATTAGGAATTCCCAATCCCAGCAGAATTAGGAATTCCCAATCCCAGCAGAATTAGGAATTCCAATCCCAGCAGAATTAGGAATTCCAATCCCAGCAAAATTAGGAATTCCAATCCCATCACAATTAGGAATTCCCAAACCCATCAGAATTAGGAATTCCCAATCCCAGCAGAATTAGGAATTCCCAATCCCAGCAGAATCAGGAATTTCAAACCCAGCAGAATTAGGAATTCCAATCCCAGCAGAATTAGGAATTCCCAATCCCAGCAGAATCAGGAATTTCAAACCCAGCAGAATTAGGAATTCCCAATCCCAGCAGAATTAGGAATTCCAATCCCAGCAGAATTAGGCATTCCCAATCCCAGCAGAATTAGGAATTCCAAACCCAGCAGAATTAGCAATTCCAATCCCAGCAGAATCAGGAATTCCAAACCCAGCAGAATTAGGAATTCCAAACCCAGCAGAATTAGGAATTCCCAAACCCAGCAGAATTAGCAATCCCAATCCCAGCAGAATTAGGAATCCCAATCCCAGCAGAATTAGGAATCCCAATCCCAGCAGAATTAGGAATCCCAATCCCAGCAGAATTAGGAATTCCAAACCCAGCAGAATAAGGAATCCCAATCCCAGCAGAATCAGGAATTCCAAACCCAGCAGAATTAGGAATTCCAATCCCAGCAGAATTAGGAATTCCAAACCCAGCAGAATTAGGAATTCCCAATCCCAGCAGAATTAGGAATCCCAATCCCATGGGAATTCCGGGCCCAGGGCTGATCCCAGCTGTTCCCAGGTGGTGCAGATGCAGTGCAACATGGAGCTCAACGAGGACAAGAGCCAGTGGCACGTGAGCATCGGGATTGGGGTCGGGATTGGGATTGGGATCGGGATCGGGATTGGGATCGGGATTGGGATTGGGATCGGGATTGGGATTGGGATCGGGATCGGGATTGGGATTGGGATCGGGATTGGGATTGGGATTGGGATCGGGATTGGGATCCTGCCCTGCACGGCTGCTGGGAGTGGGGATGGGATGGGAATGGGAATGGGGCTGGGAATTGGGGCTGGGGGCAATGGGAATGGGAAAATGAGATTGGGAAATGGGATTGGGAAATGGGATTGGGAAATGGGATTGGGAAATTGGGCTGAGGGAAATGGGGCTGGGAATGGGAAATGGAAAATGGGGCTGGGAATGGGATTGGGAAATGGGATTGGGAAATTGGGCTGAGGGAAATGGGACTGGGAAATGGGAATGGGGCTGGGGGAAATGGGAACTAGAATTGGGGAAATGGGGAGGGATTTGGGATTGGGAAATGGGGCTGGGGGAAGTGGGAATGGGAAACAGGGCTGGGAGATTGGGAAATGGGACTGGGAAATGGGATTGGAGGAAATGGGATTGGGAAACAGGGCTGGGAAATGGGATTGGGAGATTGGGCTGGTAAGTGGGACTGGGAAATGGGGCTCCCACATCCCTGCAGTGCCCAGAGCTCCCAGTCCCTGCCCAGAGCTCCCAGTCCCTCTGGAGCACTGGGATGTTCAGACTCTCTGCTCTCCTCTGTCCCCAGCTCACGCTGCTGCTCATCCTGGAGGACAAACTGCACCGACAGCTCAGCTATGACCTGCTGCCCAGTACGTCCTGTCCTTCCCCTTTCCTTTCCTTTCCTTTCCTTTCCTTTCCTTTCCTTTCCTTTCCTTTCCTTTCCTTTCCTTTCCTTTCCTTTCCTTTCCTTTCCTTTCCTTTCCTTTCCTTTCCTTTCCTTTCCTTTCCTTTCCTTTCCTTTCCTTTCCTTTCCTTTCCTTTCCTCTCCTCTCCTCTCCTTTCCTCTCCTTTCCTTTCCTCTCCTTTCCTTTCCTCTCCTTTCCTTTCCTCTTTTCTATTTTTCCTTTCCCTTTTCCTGTTTTTCTTTCCCTTTTGCCTCTCCCCTTTCCCTTTTTCCCTTCCCCTTTTTCCCTTCCCCTTTTTCCTTTTCCTTTTTCCTTTTCTTTCCATTTTTCCATTCCACCTTTCCTTCCCCTTCCCCTTCCCCTTTTCCCTCCCCCTTTTCCCCACAGTGGCCCAGGGTCACTCCAGAGCTCCATTCCCACAGGACACACAATGACCCAAATTCCCTCCCAGAACTGGGGATGGAGCTGCAGCTGCTCCATCCCATCCCAAATTCCCTCCCAGAATTGGGGATGGAGCTGCAGCTGCTCCATCCCATCCCAAATTCCCTCCCAGAATTGGGGATGGAGCTGCAGCTGCTCCATCCCATCCCAAATTCCCTCCCAGAATTGGGGATGGAGCTGCAGCTGCTCCATCCCATCCCAAATTCCCTCCCAGAACTGGGGATGGAGCTGCAGCTGCTCCATCCCATCCCAAATTCCCTCCCAGAATTGGGGATGGAGCTGCAGCTGCTCCATCCCAGCCCAAATTCCCTCCCAGAATTGGGGATGGAGCTGCAGCTGCTCCATCCCATCCCAAATTCCCTCCCAGAATTGGGGATGGAGCTGCAGCTGCTCCAGCTGCTCCCTCTGCCCCAGGCCCTGTCCTGGCTCTCCCTGCTGAGCCAAACCAGCCCCAAATCCTTTCCCCTGGCACTGTCCCTGCTGCTTTTGGGCTCCCTGTTCCCCTCCCTGCCCCCGTCCCACCCTCACCTGTCCCTGCTCTGTCCCTGCAGCTGACAACTCCAAGGACTTGGCCACGGAGCTGGTGCATTATGGATTCATCCACGAGGTGAGTCCCTGCTGTCCCCAAATCCATCCCTGCTGTCCCCAAACCCTGTCCCCAAATCCATCCCTGCTGTCCCCAAACCCTGTCCCTGCTGTCCCCAAACCCTGTCCCCAAATCCATCCCTGCTGTCCCCAAACCCTGTCCCTGCTGTCCCCAAATCCATCCCTGCTGTCCCCAAATCCAGTCCCTGCTGTCCCCAAACCCAGTCCCTGCTGTCCCCAAATCCATCCCTGCTGTCCCCAAATCCAGTCCCTGCTGTCCCCAAACCCAGTCCCTGCTGTCCCCAAACCCTGTCCCTGCTGTCCCCAAATCCATCCCTGCTGTCCCCAAATCCAGTCCCTGCTGTCCCCAAACCCAGTCCCTGCTGTCCCCAAATCCTGTCCCCAAACCCTGTCCCTGCTGTCCCTAAATCCATCCCTGCTGTCCCCAAATCCATCCCTGCTGTCCCCAAACCCTGTCCCCAAATCCATCCCTGCTGTCCCCAAACCCTGTCCCTGCTGTCCCCAAACCCTGTCCCTGCTGTCCCCAAATCCAGAGCCCCTCCAGCTCAGGCAGGGCTGGGGTTTCTGCTCCCCCCAGGCTCAGCTCCAGGAGTTGTTCCCCTCGTGGCCTGTGTTAATTAGCTGGACCTTAATGAACTCTGAGTGGGAGCAGCCAGGGAGGGAGGCTGGTTCCTCACTTCAGCAATCACTGAATCATTAATTTTGGAAAAGACCTCTGAGATGATTGAGTGATGACACCCTGATGTCACCAGTGTGACATCCCCAAATGCCACCCCCCGTTTATTGAGCTGGGGGCTCCAGCCCTGCCCGGGGCAGCTGTGCCAGGGCTGGACAGGCCTGGCCAGGAGGGATTTCCACAGGATCCCTCCCAAAACCCCCCCTGGCCCAGCCTGAGCTGCTCCCTCTGCTCCTGTCCCTGTCCCAGATCCCAAATCCCCCCGGCTGTCCCCTCCTGGCAGGGAGTTGTGCAGAGCCAGAAATTCCCCCTGAGCCTCCTTTGCTCCAGGCTGAGCCCCTTCCCCACCTCCCTGAGCCCCTCCTGGGGCTCCCTGAGCCCCTTCCCCACCTCCCTGAGCCCTCCTGGGGCTCCCTGAGCCCCTTCCCCACCTCCCTGAGCCCCTCCTGGGGCTCCCCTGTGCCCCCCCTTCCCCACCTCCCTGAGCCCTCCTGGGGCTCCCTGAGCCCCTTCCCCACCTCCCTGAGCCCCTCCTGGGGCTCCCTGAGCCCCTTCCCCACCTCCCTGAGCCCCTCCTGGGGCTCCCTGAGCCCCTTCCCCACCTCCCCCAGCCCCTCCTGGAGCTCCAGCCCCTTCCCCACCTCCCCCAGCCCCTCCTGGGGCTCCCTGAGCCCCTTCCCCACCTCCCTGAGCCCCTCCTGGGGCTCCCTGAGCCCCTTCCCCACCTCCCCAGCCCCTCCTGGAGCTCCCTGAGCCCCTTCCCCACCTCCCCCAGCCCCTCCTGGGGCTCCTTTCCCCCACTCCCCCCTGCCCTGGGCCCTCTCCAGCCCCTCCCCATCCTGTCCCCAGGCCCCCCCAGCCCTGCCCCAGCACAGGAACAGCTCAGGGCCGGGGCTGGGGGGGCCTGGGGGGTCTCAGGACAGCCCAGGCAAGGCAGGATTGTCCCTGTGTGGTTTCAGGATGACTGTGAGAAGCTGGCCACGTTCCTGGAGAGTGCCTTCCACAAGCACCGCTGCCAAGCGCTCTGAGCGGCCACCCCCAAACCTGGGGAGCCCCCAGAGGGCTCCTGGGGCACCCAGCACTCACCTGGGGCACCCTGGGGCAGCAGGACTCACCTGGGGCACCCAGGACTCACCTGGGGCACCCAAGGGCACCCAGGACTCACTGGGGGCACCCAGAACTCACCTGGGGCACCCAGGACTCACCTGGGGGCACCCAGGGGCAGCAGGACTCACTGGGGCACCCAGGACTCACCTGGGGCACCCAGGGACACCCAGGAGTCACCTGGGGCACCCAGGGGCAGCAGGACTCACCTGGGGCACCCAGGACTCACCTGGGGCACCCAAGGGCAGCAGGACTCACCTGGGGCACCCAGGACTCACCTGGGGGCACCCAGGGCCAGCAGGACTCACCTGGGGGCACCCAAGGGCAGAAGGACTCACCTGGGGCACCCAGGACTCACCTGGGGCACCCAGGACTCACCTGGGGGCACCCAGGACTCACCTGGCCTGGCTCTGGGCCCACAGGGATCTGCCCAATCCACGCTCTGGGAAGGCAAAGGCTGCTGCAGGACTGGCAAACAAACAGCAGGAATTGGGAAAAAAACAGCAGGAATTGGGAAAAAACAGCAGGAATTGGGAAAAAAACCCCAGGCATTGGGAAACAACCAGCAGGAATTGCAAACATCAAGAATTGCAAACACCGGGAATTGCAAACACCAGGAATTACAGACCAACAGCAGGAATTGGAAACAGCAGGAATTGCAAACAAACCCCAGGAATTGCAAACCCCAGGAATTACAGACAAAGCCCAGGAATTACAAACCCCAGGAATTACAGACAAACCCAGGAATTACAGACAAAGCCCAGGAATTACAAACCCCAGGAATTATAGACAAACAGCAGGAATTACAGACAAACCCAGGAATTACAGACAAACCCCAGGAATTACAGACAAAGCCCAGGAATTACAAACAAACCCCAGGAATTGCAAACCCCAGGAATTACAAACAAACAGCAGGAATTGCAAACCCCAGGAATTACAGACAAACCCAGGAACTGCAAACAAACCCCAGGAATTGCAGACAAACCCCAGGAATTACAGACAAACCCAGGAATTACAGACAAACCCCAGGAATTATAGACAAACAGCAGGAATTACAGACAAAGCCCAGGAATTACAGACAAACCCCAGGAATTACAGACAAACCCAGGAATTACAGACAAAGCCCAGGAATTACAGACAGACCCCAGGAATTACAGACAAACCCCAGGAATTGGAGACAAACCCCAGGAATTACAGACAAACCCCAGGAATTACAGACAAACCCCAGGAATTACAAACCCCAGGAATTGCAGACAAACCCAGGAATTACAGACAGACCCCAGGAATTACAGACAAACCCCAGGAATTGCAAACCCCAGGAATTACAGACAAACACCAGGAATTACAAACCCCAGGAATGACAGACAAACCCAGGACCTGCACCCCAGGACGTTGGGCACTGTTTGCTCCAGCCCCTCTGCCTGTGGAGCTGCTGCAGCTTCCCCTCTGCCCCACTCCCCTCCCAACCCCCAATTCCTGTGCCCAGCCCCCCCATGAGTGGGGCTGTGGGAGCTGGGCAGAAATCCTGAGCTGCAGAGCCACTGTCACCCCCCAGCTCCTCCTGCAGCTCCCAAAATCTGCCAGCAGGAAGCCCTGGAGCCTCCTCCCCCCTCGCTGGCAGGAGAGGAGGAGGAGAGGAGAGGAGAGGAGAGGAGAGGAGAGGAGAGGAGAGGAGAGGAGAGGGAGGAGAGGAGAGGAGAGGAGAGAGGAGAGGAGAGGAGGAGAGGGAGAGGAGAGGAGAGGAGAGGAGAGGAGAGGAGAGGAGAGGAGACAGGAGCTGGCAGGAGGGTGTGGGGCTGCTGCTGATGTGCAGGGAGAGCTGATCTGAACCCTGCTCTGCTCTGTGCTCCTGCTGCTCCCACTGTGCCAGGGAAAACTGATCTGAAACCTGCTCTGTGCTTGAAATCCTGCCCTGCTCTGTGAAATGCTGCTCTGTTCTGTGCAGGGAGAGCTGATCTGAACTCCTGCTCTGCTCTGTGCCAAAGGAAACTGTCCCTGGCATCCTGCTCTGTGCTGTGAAATGCTGCTCCTGCTGTGCCAGGGAGAGCTGATCTGAAACCTGCTCTGTGCTTGAAATCCTGCTCTGTGCTCTGTGCCAGGGAAAACTGGCTCTGAAATCCTGCTCTGCTCTGTGCCAGGCAAAACTGATCTGAAATCCTGCTCTGTGCCACTGCTGCTCCTGCTGTGCCATAGGAAACTGTCTGAGGCACCCTGGTGTGTGCTGCCCTGTGCCAGGGTTTGTGCCAGTTCTGCTCCTGCTGCTCCTGCTCTGCCAGAGGAGTCTGCTCTGCCCTCCTGCTCTGTGCTGGGGGAATCCAGCTCTGCCCTCCTGCTCTGAGCTGGGGAATCCAGCTCTGCCCTCCTGCTCTGTGCTGGGGAATCCAGCTCTGCCCTCCTGCTCTGTGCTGGGGAATCCAGCTCTGCCCTCCTGCTCTGTGCTGGGGGAATCCAGCTCTGCCCTCCTGCTCTGTGCCAGGGGAATCCAGCTCTGCCCTCCTGCTCTGTGCTGGGGAATCCAGCTCTGCCCTCCTGCTCTGTGCCAGGGGAATCCAGCTCTGCCCTCCTGCTCTGTGCTGGGGAATCCAGCTCTGCCCTCCTGCTCTGAGCTGGGGAATCCAGCTCTGCCCTCCTGCTCTGTGCTGGGGAATCCAGCTCTGCCCTCCTGCTCTGTGCTGGGGAATCCAGCTCTGCCCTCCTGCTCTGTGCTGCTGCTGCTCACACTCTGTTCTGGTGCTGGCCTGCTGATCTGCACTGTGCTGCTGTTCTGTGCCACTGCTCTGTGCTGTGCTGCTCCTGCTGTGCAGGGAAATCTGCCCCTGGCATCCTGCTCTGTGCTGTGACAGGCAAAACTGATCTGAAATCCTCCTCTGTGCCAGGGAAAACTGACCTGAAATCCTGCTCTGTGCCAGGGAAAACTGATCTGAAATCCTGCTCTGTGCCAGGGAAAACTGATCTGAAATCCTGCTCTGTGCCAGGGAAAACTGGCTCTGAAATCCTGCTCTGTGCCAGGGAAAACTGATCTGAAATCCTGCTCTGTGCCAGGGAAAACTGGCTCTGAAATCCTGCTCTGCTCTGTGCCACTGCTGCTCCTGCTGTGCCAGGGAAAAGTGGCTCTGAAATCCTGCTCTGTGCTGTGCTGGTGCTGCTCCTGCTGTGCCAGGGAAATCCAACTCTGGCATCCTGCTCTGGCTGTGCCAGGGAAAACTGATCTGAAATCCTGCTCTGTGCTGGTGCTGCTCTGCCAGAGGAATCCAGCTCTGGCATCTCCTGCTCTGTGCTGTGCTGGGGAATCTGCCCCTGGCATCTCCTGCTCTGTGCTGGTGCTGCTCCTGCTGTGCTGGGGGAATCTGCCCCTGGCCTCCTGCTCTGTGCTGTGCTGGTGCTGCTCAGCCTGTGCCAGGGAAATGCTGCTCCTGCCCTGGTGCTCTGCACCACGCTGCTGCTCTGTGCCAGGGGAATCTCATCTGAAATCCTGCTCTGTGCTGTGCCAGGGAAATCTGCCCCTGTGCCAGAGGGATCCAGCTCTGCCATCCTGCTCTGTGCTGTGCTGGTGCTGTTCCTGCTGTGCCAGGGAAATCTGCCCCTGGCCTCCTGCTTGCTGCTGCTGTGGCACTGCCAGAGCTGTGTGTGTGTGTGTGTCACTGCCTGCCTGCACTCTGCACTGCTCCAGCTGCATCCCACAGGATTGATCTGCACTCAGCCAGCCCAGGCTGCATTCCCAGCCCAGGCTGCACCCCCAGCCCAGGCTGCATTTCCAGCCAAGGCTGCATTTCTGGCTCAGGCTGCACCCCCAGCCTGTGCTGCATTTTTGGTTCCTGGCTGTGCTGCACCCTCAGCCTGTGCTGCATTTTTGGTTCCTGGCTGTGCTGCACCCCCAGCCCGTGCTGCATTTTTGGCTCCTGGCTGTGCTGCACCCCCAGCCTGTGCTGCATTTTTGGTTCCTGGCTGTGCTGCACCCCCAGCCTGTGCTGCATTTTTGGTTTCTGGCTGTGCTGCACCCCCAGCCTGTGCTGCATTTTTGGTTTCTGGCTGTGCTGCACCCTCAGCCTGTGCTGCATTTTTGGTTCCTGGCTGTGCTGCACCCCCAGCCCGTGCTGCATTTCTGGCTGTGCTGCACCCTCAGCCTGTGCTGCATTTCTGGCTCAGGCTGCACCCCCAGCCTGTGCTGCATTTTTGGTTCCTGGCTGTGCTGCACCCCCAGCCTGTGCTGCATTTTTGGTTCCTGGCTGTGCTGCACCCTCAGCCTGTGCTGCATTTCTGGCTGTGCTGCACCCTCAGCCTGTGCTGCATTTTTGGTTCCTGGCTGTGCTGCACCCTCAGCCTGTGCTGCATTTCTGGCTGTGCTGCACCCCCAGCCTGTGCTGCATTTTTGGTTCCTGGCTGTGCTGCACCCCCAGCCCAGGCCCATGTTCCAAGCTGACAAATCAATAAAGCAGCCAGTCCAGTGCCACTGGAGGGCTCTGCTCGTGATTCCTCACTGCAGGGGCACCCAGGGGGGGTTCAGGGGACACCTCACAGCTGCAGATTCCCAACGCCCCCTAGAGCACACCTGCCCCAGATGTTCCAGCACATCCCATCCCTCCCATCAATCCATGGATTTAACAGGATCTCACACGGCTCACCCTGCAATTCCCTGCCCTTGGTGAACTTCAGTGGCCCAAACTCCCCAAATCCTTTGTAAAACCTGGGGGCTCTGTGAATTCCTTGGGGGGTTTTTCCTCAGCCTTGGGAATATTCCAGAGTGGGAGTACAAGATCCTGGTGCCAGTTCTGCCCTGGAGGTGCTGGGGGTGACAGCTCCTGTGTCCTCGGGGCAGAGCCCACACCTGGCCAGGGACACCTGCACTGAGCATGGCTGGGTGGGGAGGGAGCTCTGAGCCCCCCCGTGCCAGGACAGGGACACTTTCCCCTGTCCCAGGCTGCTCCCAGCCCTGTCCAGCCTGGCCTGGGACACTGCCAGGGATCCAGGGGCAGCCACAGCTGCTCTGTGCCAGCCCTGCCCACCCTCCCCGGGAAGGATTTCTTCCCAATAATCCATCTATCCCTGCCCTGTGGCAGCGGGGAGCCATTCCCTGTGTCCTGTCCCTCCAACCTTTGTCCCAAGTCCCTCTCCAGCTCTCCTGGAGCCGCTCAGGCCCTGAAGGGGATCTAAGGTGTCCCCAAGAGAACATTCCCAGCTCGCCCAGCCCGGCCCCATTCCCTGTGCCGGGGTGTGGCCTTGGCTCTGCACTGAAATTCGCACACCAGGGACCGGAACAGAACCCAGAGAAGGGGCACAGACCCCGGGATGGGGACAGGGACATTTCCCTGCAGCCCCGCAGCCGCTCCCGCTCCGCCCTCCCGTGACACGTCCAGCACCTCCACGGCCGCTACCGGCAGGGTTTCCGCGGTTCCTCCCCCTGGCCGCCCGGCACCAGTCGCATTCAGCACGTTTTATCTCGTTTTAGCTGGGTTTAATAAATTTTAGCCGGTTTGAGCCCGTTTTATCCGGGGCCCACCCCGTCACAGCCCTGCCCGTGGCACCGGCAGCTCCGGACCTGCCCGAGGCACGGGGAGCACCAACCCAGGGGCGCTGAGGGCCGCAGCAGCCGAGCTGGAACCCTGCTCCCCCTGGATCATAGCACGCCACGCCTCACCTCTCCGGCAGTGGCGGCTCCAGGGCGGCGCCATCTTGGCAGCCGCTGGGATCACGTGACACTCCCGAGCTCTCGCGATACTTTCTCTCGGGAGGGCCTCGCGCGCCCCCTTTTCCCGCGCGCGCGCCGCGGAGCTCTCGCGAGAGTCGCGTGCTGCAGACGGGAAGGACAAGATGGCGGCGACAACGACGATGGCGCTGGTGAGGGGGCGATGGGGCGGCGGGACCAGGCCACGCCGGCTCCTCCCGGGCCTCCTCTCGGGCCGGGCTAGAGGAGCGGCCGCCGAGGGGCTCCGCCCGGGTTGGGCCGTCTCCGGGCCCGCGGCTGAGGGGTGGCGGCTCTGAGGGGAACCCCCCGCTTCTCCTCCGCTCCTGGGCTCCCGTCGCGGCCCTCTCCGTGTGGGGAAGGTGTCGGTGTTTCCCCGGCCGCTGCCGAGCTCCAGCCCCGCGTTCTGCTCAGCTCCCGCCGCTCTCCGGGGCCTGCAGGGAGCGCTCGGGGCTCGGCTGAGGGAGCTGCTGAGGGGCCGCTGGGGCCGGGCCGCAATGCAGCGCTGCCAACGCCGCTCTCGGGCTCCTCTGCCCAAATCCGCCTGCTTGAATGGGCCGGATTGGGCTGGGGTCCCAAATGCAGCGCTTCAAACTCTCCCTTTCGGGCTCCTCTGCCCAAATCCGCCTGCTTGAATGGGCCGGATTGGGCTGGGGTCCCAAATGCAGCGCTTCAAACTCTCCCTTTCGGGCTCCTCTGCCCAAATTCGCCTGTTTGAATGGGCCGGATTGGGCTGGGTTCCTAAATCCAGTGCTTCAAACTCTCCCTTTCGGGTTCCTCTGCCCAAATTCGCTTGTGTGAATGGGCCGGATCGGGCTGGGTTTCCCAAATGCAGCACTTCAAACGTCCCTTTTTAGGCTCCTGTTCCCAAATCCGCCTGTTTGAATGGGCCGGATTGGGCTGGGTTTCCCAAATCCAGTGCTTCAAACTCTCCCTTTCGGGCTCCTCTGCCCAAATTCGCTTGTGTGAATGGGCCGGATTGGGCTGGGTTCCCAAATGCAGTGCTTCAAACTCTGCCTTTCGGGTTCCTCTGCCCAAATTCGCTTGTGTGAATGGGCCGGATCGGGCTCTTCAAACGTCCCTTTTTAGGCTCCTGTTCCCAAAATCGCCTGTTTGAATGGGCGGGATTGGGCTGGGTCCCCAAATCCAGTGCTTCAAACTCTCCCTTTTGGGCTCCTCTTCCCAAATCCGCCTGTTTAAATGCTCGGGTTTGGGCTCCTGTTCCCAAATTGTTGTTTAAATTCTCTGGTTTGGGCTGGGTTCCCCAAATCCAGTGCTTCAAACTCTCCTTTTCGGGCTCCTCTTCCCAAATCCGCCTGTTTAAATGCTCGGATTGGGCTGGGCTTCACAAATCCATTGGTTCAAACGCTGCTTTTTGGGCAGAGTTTCCCAAATTCTCCTGTTTAAATGCTCAGGTTTTGGGCTGAGTTTCCCAAATCCCCTTGTTCAAACTCTGCTTTTGAGCTCCTGTTCACATATTTCCCTGTTTCAGTGCTCCGTTTTGGGCTCCTCTTCCCAAATTCTCCAGTTTAAATGCTCAGGTTTGGCCTGAGTTTCCCAAATCCGTTGGTTCAAACGCTCCTTTTTGGGCTCCTGTTCCCAAATTCTCCAGTTTAAATGCTCGGGTTTGGGCTCCTATTCCCATTTCTGCCTGTTTTAATGTTTGGTTTTGGGCTCCTCCTCCCAAATTGTTCGTGTTTGGGCTGAGTTTCCCAAATCTAGTGCTTTAAACTCTCCTTTCTGGGCTCCTCTTCTCCAATTCTCCTGTTTAAATGCTCGGATTGGGCGGGGCTTTACAAATCCATTGGTTCAAACGCTGCTTTTCGGGCTGAGTTTCCCAAATTTTCCTGTTTAAATGCTCGGGTTTGGGCTGGGCTTCCCAGATCTATTGGTTCAAACGCTCTTTTTTGAATTCCTGTTCCCAAATTGTTCTGTTTCAATCTCGGGTTTGGGCTCCTGTTCCCAAATTCTCCTGTTTAAATGTTTGGTTTTGAGCTCCTGTTCCCAAATTCTTATGTTTAAATGCTCAGTTTTGGGCTCCTGTTCCCAAATTCTCCTGTTTAAATGCTCGGGTTTGGGCTCCTGTTCCCAAATTCTCCTGTTTAAATGTTTGGTTTTGGGCTCCTGTTCCCAAATTCTCCTGTTTAAATGCTCAGTTTTGGGCTCCTGTTCCCAAATTCTCCTGTTTAAATGCTCAGTTTTGGGCTCCTGTTCCCAAATTCTCCTGTTTAAATGCTCAGTTTTGGGCTCCTGTTCCCAAATTCTCTTGTTTAAATGCTGCTTTTGGGCTGAGTTTCCCAAATCCAGCACTTCCAACGCTCCTTTTTGGGCTTCTGTTCCCAAATTTTCCTGTTTAGGTGCTCAGGTTTGGGCTGCTGTTCCCAAATTTTCCTGTTTAAATGTTTGGTTTTGGGCTCCTGTTCCCAAATTCTCCTGTTTAAATGTTTGGGTTTGGGCTCCTGTTCCCAAATTCTCCTGTTTAGATGCCCCCTTTTGGGCTGAGTTTCCCAAATCCAGCACTTCCAACGCTCCTTTTTGGGCTTCTGTTCCCAAATTTTCCTGTTTAAATGCTCAGTTTTGGGCTCCTGTTCCCAAATTCTCCTGTTTAAATGCTGCTTTTGGGCTGAGTTTCCCAAATCCAGCACTTCCAACGCTCCTTTTTGGGCTTCTGTTCCCAAATTTTCCTGTTTAGGTGCTCAGGTTTGGGCTGAATTTCCCAAATCCATTGGTTCAGATGCTCCTTTTTGGGCTCCAGTTGCCAAATTCTCCTGTTTCAATGCTCACTTTGGGGCTAGGTTTCCCAAATCTGCCCGGGTTGTGTTTTTGGGAGCTCTCTGTGAGCTCTGGGATGTTTTTTGAGCTTTCCTGGGTGGGCTGTGGCTGTGAGAGAACAGGAATTTCCAGGCTGTGGCTTTTCCTGGGGCTGGACTGTGAATCCCCAGGGCTCATGGAACACCAGGGGCAGCAGGAATTTATTGTGGGGTTTGTCTCCTGTTTCCCCATCCTTGTTTTCATGGAAATTTTGGGATTTCTGTGAGGAGTAGCTGTGATTCCAGAGCAGCTCAGCCTTGCTCTGGGGAGCTGCTGATGATCCCAGAAGGAATTGTGTGTCCTGGAACTCCTTTTGGGAATTCCCAGGTGTTGGTGCTCCCGTTTATCCCAAAAATATCAATAATTCTCACTTTGCTTTCTGCCACATCTTTTCTTAATCCATTGGATTTGGAAATTTCCCGGGTGTGAGGAATCCCTGGGGACCCAAGTGTGGGTTAGGATTTGGGAACAGCCCCTGGGAGAGTCCATCCCTCATTCCCTGTGACATTTGGGGATTTGGGGATAACCCCTGGGAGAGTCCATCCCTCATTCCCTGTGACATTTGGGGATTTGGGAACAGCCCCTGGGAGAGTCCATCCCTCATTCCCTGTGACATTTGGGGATTTGGGAACAGCCCCTGGGAGAGTCCATCCCACATTCCCTGTGACATTTGGGGATTTGGGGATAACCCCTGGGAGAGTCCATCCCTCATTCCCTGTGACATTTGGGGATTTGGGGATAACCCCTGGGAGAGTTCATCCCTCATTCCCTGTGACATTTGGGGATTGGGGGATAACCCCTGAGAGAGTCCATCCCTCATTCCCTGTGACATTTGGGGATTTGGGAACAGCCCCTGGGAGAGTCCATCCCTCATTCCCTGTGACATTTGGGGATTTGGGGATAACCCCTGGGAGAGTCCATCCCTCATTCCCTGTGACATTTGGGGATTTGGGAACAGCCCCTGGGAGAGTCCATCCCACATTCCCTGTGACATTTGGGGATTTGGGAACAGCCCCTGGGAGAGTCCATCCCTCATTCCCTGTGACATTTGGGGATTTGGGAACAGCCCCTGGGAGAGTCCATCCCACATTCCCTGTGACATTTGGGGATTTGGGAACAGCCCCTGGGAGAGTCCATCCCACATTCCCTGTGACATTTGGGGATTGGGGGATAACCCCTGGGAGAGTCCATCCCTCATTCCCTGTGACATTTGGGGATTTGGGAACAGCCCTTGGGAGAATCCATCCCTCATTCCCTCTGGCTCTGGGATCACCTGTTCAGGCTGTTCCAGGTGTGACTCTCAGGGAATGTCTCCATTCCTGGCTGGTTCCTGGTGTTGGTGCTGGCTCTGGGGTCACCTGTAGGGGCTGCTCCAGGTGTGGGGCCCTTGCTGAAGGGATCTCTGCATCCTGGGGCCTTGGGTGGCACCCAAGGGTGGCAGCACTGGCATCCTGCTCCCTGTTCAACCCTCATTTCTTGGGTTCCTTCCCACATCCCTTGGGCTGTTCCCTTTGCTCTCCCCTGACTCCTGGCAATCTTTGGGCTCTCTGCACCTCTGGGCACCTCAGTGGTGCCACGTGGGAGAGTAAAACCTCTGGGGGGGTTTGGGAACATCCCCTGTCACTATCAGCCCTCACAGCAGCTCCTCTGCAGTGCCTGATTCCTCCTGAATTCCCAAATCCCAGCTGGCTCGGGGGGCTGGGTGGTTCTCCCCCAGTTCCAGCCCCTGCCCCATGCCTGGGCAGGGATTGGGGGAAGGTGTCCATCCAGCCCAAACCATTCCATGGTTCTGGGGCAATCCAGGAGAAGCTTTGCTTTTGGTAAAGGGAAAGCTCCCAAGTTTTTCCTGCTCTGAACAGAGCTTTTTCCATGCTTTTACTCAGAGCAAAGGATTCCCACAGGGGAGTGGCACAGGCTGGGGTTGGCCCCGCTGGTTTGGGGGTGGTTGGTGGGAAATGTGGGGCTGGGAGAAGGAAGCAGCTCTGGTTTGATGGGTGGTGCTGCCACAACCTGCAGCAACACCAAAGGCAGGGGCACATCCTGAGCTGGGGCCCAGCACTGGGGTCACAGCTGGAATCACAGCTGGAATCGTGGTCTGAGCTGTGGGGTCACAGCTGGAATCACAGCTGGGATCGTGGTCTGAGCTGTGGGGTCACAGCTGGAATTATGGTGTGAGCACTGGGGTCACAGCTGGAATCACAGCTGGGATCATGGTCTCAGCAGGGGGGTCACAGCTGGAATTATGGTGTGAGCACTGGGGTCACAGCTGGAATCACAGCTGGAATCATGGTCTGAGCTGTGGGGTCACAGCTGGAATTGTCTGAGCACTGGGGTCACAGCTGGAATCATGGTGTGAGCACTGGGGTCACAGCTGGAATCATGGTCTGAGCAGGGGGGTCACAGCTGGAATCACAGCTGGAATCACAGCTGGAATCATGGTCTGAGCAGGGGGGTCACAGCTGGAATCACAGCTGGAATCACAGCTGGAATCATGGTCTGAGCAGGGGGGTCACAGCTGGAATCGTGGTCTGAGCAGTGGGGTCACAGCTGGAATCACAGCTGGAATCATGGTCTAAGCAGGGGGGTCACAGCTGGAATTACAGCTGGAATCACAGCTGGAATCATGGTCCCAGCACTGGGATTGCTGTGCTGCAGTCCCAGTCCCAGCACTGGGATTGCTGTGCTGCAGTCCCAGTCCCAGTCCCAGCACTGGGATTGCTGTGCTGCAGTCCCAGTCCCAGTCCCAGCACTGGGATTGCTGTGCTGCAGTCCCAGTCCCAGTCCCAGCACTGGGATTGCTGTGCTGCAGTCCCAGTCCCAGTCCCAGCACTGGGATTGCTGTGCTGCAGTCCCAGTCCCAGACAGCTGCAGTGGGACTTTGGACAAGGCCTTGCAGTGCCAGGACCCAGGGAATGGCTCCCAGTGCCACAGGGCAGGGTCAGAGGGGATTTTGGGCAGGAATTGTCCCTGGCAGGGTGGGCAGGGCTGGCACAGGTGCCCAGAGCAACCCCTGGATCCCTGGCAGTGCCCCAGGCCAGGGGACAGTGTGACAGTGGCAGTGTCCCTGCCATGGCAGGGCTGGCACTGGGTGAGCTTCCAAAGCATTCCATGATTCTGGGATTTGGGAAAGTTTCAGAAAAGGTTTTAAAGTGAGAACTTGGGTGAGCAGAGCTGGGAGGGGGGCACTGCTGAGGGGATGGGGATGGTGTGAGCAGGGACTGGGGCTGATCTGGTTGCTCACAGAAATGGGGGCTGGGGAGCTCTGGCAGTGCCCAGCACATCCCTGGGATGGCTCTGCCCACAGCCAGGGGCACATGGGCTGGGGTTCTGGCACACAGCTGGTTTTGGGAGGGATTTAGGGTGCCATGGAGTGCTCTGGCAAGGAGCAGACAGGTCCCAGACGTTTCCTGAGCTCTCTCTGTTTCCTCAGGGCACGGAGTCCATCAAGATGGAGAACGGGCAAAGCACGGCAGCAAAGCTGGGGCTGCCCCCTCTCACCCCAGAGCAGCAGGAAGCTCTCCAGAAAGTGAGTAAAATTCATTTGTAGGGAGCTGGAATTGCCTGCTGGGGGTGCCTGGGGGTGTTTGTGTTTCAGTGAGCCCCTGGCACTGGGGGGCTCAGCTCTGGCTCTCTGGGATGGATGGGGGCCAGGCTGGAGGCTCCCTCAGGCACCCTGGGCTCAGGAATGGCCTGGCTTGGCTTGGTCTGGTTTGGTCTGGTTTGGTTTGGTCTGGTTTGGTTTGGTCTGGTTTGGTTTGGTTTGGTCTGGTTTGCTCTGGAGTTCCTGGGCACTTGGGGAGCATGTGGGGAATGGCTGGGGTGGGGTTAATTAAAAACCCAGTCAGTTCAGAGAGATGGCAGCTGGGGACTGGGAGCTGGGCTGTGAGACGGAGGGAGTGAACTGGGATTGGGGGAGTGAACTGGGATTGAGGGAGCAGAGCCAGGGCTGAACTGGGATTGAGGGAGCAGAGCCAGGGTTGAACTGGGATTGAGGGAGTGAACTGGGATTGAGGGAGCAGAGCCTGGAGGGAGCTGGGGCAGAGCCAGGAATGAACTGGGATTGAGGTCACAGAGCCTGGGGTGAACTAGGATAGAGGGAATGAACTGGGATTGAGGGAATGAACTGGGATTGAGGGAATGAACTGGGATAGAGGGAATGAACTGGGATAGAGGGAATGAACTGGGATTGAGGGAGCAGAGCCAGGGCTGAACTGGGATTGAGGGAGTGAACTGGGATTGAGGGAGCAGAGCCTGGAGGGAGCTGGAGCAGAGCCAGGAATGAACTGGGATTGAGGGAATGAACTGGGATTGAGGGAATGAACTGGGATTGAGGGAGCAGAGCCAGGGCTGAACTGGGATTGAGGGAGTGAACTGGGATTGAGGGAGTGAACTGGGATTGAGGGAGCAGAGCCAGGGCTGAACTGGGATTGAGGGAGTGAACTGGGATTGAGGGAGTGAACTGGGGTTAGGGGAGTGAACTGGGATTGGGGGAGTGAACTGGGATTGAGGGAGCAGAGCCAGGGCTGAACTGGGATTGAGGGAGTGAACTGGGATTGAGGGAGTGAACTGGGATTGAGGGAGCAGAGCCAGGGCTGAACTGGGATTGAGGGAGTGAACTGGGATTGAGGGAGCAGAGCCTGGAGGGAGCTGGAGCAGAGCCAGGAATGAACTGGGATTGAGGTCACAGAGCCTGGGGTGAACTGGGATAGAGGGAATGAACTGGGATTGAGGGAGCAGAGCCTGGAGGGAGCTGGAGCAGAGCCAGGGCTGAACTGGGATTGAGGGAATGAACTGGGATAGAGGGAATGAACTGGGATAGAGGGAGCAGAGCCAGGGAGGAGCTGGTGCCTTTGGGAGCACATCCAGGGCAGGCTGGGTGTGCTGAGGGGCAGAGCCCAGCCCGGGGGCCATGAGGGGGCAGCCCCTGCCCTCCTGCAGCCCCTGGCTGTGCAGCCCCTCTCTGAGAGCACAGCACTGGAGGAGGCCGTGCCCCAACCCATCCCTCAGGTAAGGGGCTGGGGGGGTGGAGAGGGGAATGCTGAGCTCCCTGTGCCCAGGGCTGGGCTCTGGAATGTTCTGGAGCTGTGGGCAGTGCCCTGGGATGGACACAGAATGTTCTGGAGCTGTGGGCAGTGCTGTGCTGCCCAGGGATGGACACAGAATGTTCTGGAGCTGTGGGCAGTGCTCAGGGATGGGCTCTGGAATGTTCTGGAGCTGTGGGCAGAGCTCAGGGATGGACACAGAATGTTCTGGAGCTGTGCAGAGCTCAGAATGGATGGACACAGGGATGGACACAGAATGTTCTGGAGCTGTGGGCAGAGCTCAGGGATGGGATGGACACAGGGAGAATGTTCTGGAGCTGTGGGCAGCTGTTCTGGAGCTGTGGGCAGAGCTCAGGGATGGACACAGAATGTTCTGGAGCTGTGGGCAGAGCTCAGGGATGGACACAGAATGTTCTGGAGCTGTGGGCAGTGCTCAGGGATGGACACAGAATGTTCTGGAGCTGTGGGCAGTGCTCAGGGATGGACTCTGGAATGTTCTGGAGCTGTGGGCAGAGCTCAGGGATGGACACAGAATGTTCTGGAGCTGTGGGCAGTGCTGTGCTGCCCAGGGATGGGTTCTGGAACGTTCTGCAGCTGAACCAGGCCTCGTGCCCTGCCCCTGGGTGCTGCCCTGCCCCTACAGCCCCTGTTGTTTGCTCTGTCCCCTGCAGGCCAAGAAGTATGCCATGGAGCAGAGCATCAAGAGCGTGCTGGTGAAGCAAACCATCGCCCACCAGCAGCAGCAGCTCACCAACCTGCAGGTGAGAGCCCCTGCTGCCCCTGGCCCTGCTGCCCCCTCTCGTGGAGTTCTGGGGGCCCTCGGAAGCAGAGCACAGCCCTGAGCCTGCAGCTCCCCCAGGCTCCCTGACTCATCACAAATTGCCCGCAGATCTGTGCCCTTCAGCAGGAAACGCTCACAAACTCCCGTCCCTTCCTGAGATCCGAGCAGCCAAAGACTTGGTGCCGTGGGTTTTGCTTCTCTGGGCCGTGTGTGAGGTGCTGAAGGCAGGAGGGATGCTGGAAACGCTGTCCTGTGCCTGGGGGAGGGTCCCCGTGCCCCAGGGCTGCCCCCTGCCCTCCCCTGCACCCAGGTGCTCTCAATTCCAGACAGGTTCTCTTGGCTGTTCCTGCTCGCTCTGGAATGAATGCCCCTTGTGGGAGAACCCTTAACTGGGGTCTGCCCTCCCCTCCTGCAGAGCTTTCTGGAACATCTCACTGCCTCTCCTCCCAGCGAGGAGGGCTGCCTTTGCCTGAGGAACCCCTGTGGATGTGCTGAGGCTGGGGCTGTGCCTGGTTCTGAGGGTCTGCTCTGGTCCAGGGGCTCCTTTAAAAAATGCTGGGGGTGAGCCAACGCCAGCGGTCACCGAGGTCACTCTTGCCTTGAGCCCCCCTGGGATCCCAGCCTGCTTCCCTTCCCAAGGCAGCAGCAGCCTTGAGCCCAGCCTGGCCTGCTGGGCAGGGCCTGGGCAGGGCCTGGGCAGCCCCAGGACTCGCCGGACAGTCCCAGGGCCGAGCCAGGAGAGGCCGCTCTGCTCGAGTTTGTACAAACAAACAAACAGCCGTAGTATGCTCAGCTCCAACAGACTGAACTCTGTCTTTACTGTCTTTCAGATGGCAGCAGTGACAATGGGCTTTGGAGATCCTCTCTCACCTTTACAATCGGTCAATAGACATATTCACTTCTTCTGGGGCACTTGTCTTAGTCAGGGCCTAGCGTGGGGACGTTCCTAGTGGTGCCAGTGCTCTTGTCCTCGCCCAGCACAGCCCTCCCACCTCCCCACGTGCACTGGACACGCCCCGGAGCAGAGCGAGGTGTCCCTGCCCCGAGAAGACCCCAGGCTGTGCAGTCTGCGGGGGCACTGCCACTCAGGGGGCACAGACACAGCTTTAGATTTCCACCAGTTGTGAACACACCCGTGAGAATGGTGGGAGCTGCATTTCTAGGGATGCTGCAGTTCTGAGGTGCCAGCCTCAAACTAACGGCCAAGGTAAACTCACCAAGGGGCGATTTCTGGTGGAGCCTCCCTTCCTCCCAGCAGCCAGGGCTGGGGAGGGCCGGGGTGCTGGAGGCTGGCAGAGCTGCTGGAGCCCAGCTCAGAGGCTGTGCTGTGCATGGCCCTCTCCAGGGCAGCGTGGCACCTGCTGACAGCAGCAGAGCAAGGGACAGAACCTGCTGGCAGGACTGAGCAGAGAGCTCGTGCCAGCCTTTGTGCCCCTTCAAGCAGAGGCCACAAAGAGCTGGGTGACTTGGCATGATCCACCCCCTCCTTTCTCTAGAAGTGCTGGGCAGAGCCTCCTGTGGCTGCTCTCTGCACCCAAGGGCTCACTTGTGTATCTGCACATTTGTGAACTGTGTCTGGCTGGAATGTGAGATGTGTGCTGCTGTCAGACACAGAGGGTTGGACTCTGAGCAGAAGGGCACTGCAGTGAAGTCCCCATGGCAGTGGGGAGCCAGAGTGGGTCTGTGGGGCAGGGGAGCTTTGCAGTGGAGCAGAGCAGCTGCCTTGCTGTGCATTTGGCAGAGATGCTGTTGGATGCCCAGGAACTGCCCCCATCCCTGGAGCTCCAGCAGTTTGCCCTAAATTGATTTGGGCTCATTGTCCCCAGCTGGGCACAGGAAGGTTGTGATGGTCAGTGACCCCCAGGGCACAGGGCTGTGACCCCTTTCCCTCAGCCATTCCTCCCTCAGGAGCCTGGTGCAGTTCAGAGCAGTCAGGGATCCCATTCCTGGCAGGTGCTTCACCCCAGAGCCCCTTGGAGTGCACAAACCAGCCCTGTCCAGCTCTTTCTCTGCTCCTGTGTGGAGGCAGCACAGCCTGCACTCCCTGAGCTCTGGGCCACCCTCCCTGCAGGTGTCCCACTGTCAGATTGTCCCCTCACCCCCCCTGGGGTCACTGTGTCCCCTCTGGTGCTCGTGCTGAGGGCTGTGCATCACCTGCTTTGGCTACAGGAGCACCCCCAGGTGGGGTTTTGGCCCTGGAATAACCCCCAAATCCCTTGAGGGCAGCACTGACAGCCACAGTGGGGGCTGCTCCTGCCTCAGGCTTTGCCATGGGACAGGAGGAGGAAGGAGCCCCAGGGGCCAGTGAAACCAGCTCAGGGGACAGTGAAATCAGCTCAGGGGACAGTGAAATCAGCCCAGGGCTGCTCAGAGCAGTGAGATGTCCTGGCAGGAGGAGGAGGAAGAGCCCCAGGGGCCAGTGAAATCAGCCTGGGGCCACTGAAATCAACCTGAGAGCAGTGAGATGTCCTGGCAGGAGGAGGAGGAGCCCCAGGGGCCACTGAAATCAGCCTGGGGCCACTGAAATCAGCTCAGGGGCCACTGAAATCAGCCTGAGAGCAGTGAGATGTCCTGGCAGGAGGAGGAAGAACCCCAGGGGCCACTGAAATCAGCCCAGGGCTGCTCAGAGCAGTGAGATGTCCTGGCAGGAGGCCCTGACCCAGCTGGGCTGGGCTCAGGTGCCCAGGGCTCATCCCAAATCCCAGGCTCACAGAGTGCCACCCTCTGCCTGATCCCCACCTTGTCACCAGCCCAGAGCTCTGAGTGTTCTGGGCACCTCCAGGGATGGGAACAGCCTCTCCAGGAAGGGATTTCTGCTGGCTGACAATCCCAAATCCTCCTCAGTCCCCCACCTCTCCTGTGCCAGGGCAGGGTGGGGCTTTCCTCCTGCAGGGGACACCCAGGGGGACACTGGTGCTGGCTCCAAGCTCCTCAGTGTCACCTCAGCAGTGGCAGCTGGGGTTTAGTGTCACCTCAGGAACAATGTTTGGGGCTTAATGTCACCTCAGCAGCGGCAATTGGGGTTTAATGTCACCTCAGCAGCAGCAATTAGGGTTTTATGTCACCTCAGGAACAGCAATTGGGGTTTAATGTCACCTCAGGAACAATGTTTGGGGCTTAATGTCACCTCAGCAGCAGCAATTAGGGTTTAATGTCACCTCAGGAACAGTGTTTGGGGCTTAATGTCACCTCAGCAGCAGCAGTTGGGGTTTAATGTCACTCAGGGACAGCAGTTGGGGTTTGATCTCACCCCAAAAATCAGCTTTGAGAAGGCTCTGAGTGCTCCCCCTGTGCCCCAGGCATGGCAGAGCTCTTTAGGACACCCCAGAAATGCTCTCTTGAAGGCTCTGGGTGCTCCCCCTGTGCCCTGGGCATGCCACCAGTACAGCCCAGTGCCACCAGTACAGCCCAGTGCCACCAGTACAGCCCAGTGCCACCAGTGCAGGGATGGCTGCTGTGGGGCCCTGGCAGCGTTTGGCTTTGCTGCTGAGCTCGGGGCAGTGCTGAGGCTGCAGTCTGAGCTCTGGGCAGTCCAGGATTGCCTGGATCCCAGGGAGGGGCTGGGTGGGATTTGGGGTCCTGTCCCACCCACAGCAGTGTGGGATTCCCGGATCACAGGATGGACTGGGTGGGATTTTTAGGATCCTGCCCCACCCAAACCTTTATGGGATTCCCTGGATCACAGGATGGACTGGGTGGGGCTGGGTGGGATTTTTAGGGTCGTGTCCCACCCAAACCAATTTGGGATTGCCTGGATGTGGCAAAGAGCAGGTGAACTCTCCTGGGAAGGAAAGGCTGGAGTTGTGGAAAGCTGCTGCTGCCCCAGTGCTGAGGTGTTTTGGGACATTTCTTTCAGCCACGTGCCCACTTGTGGATCTCGGACTGCCAGGGGAGGGTGGGGGGAGGCTCTGGCGCCAGCGGGAGCGGGGGGAGGTTCCCAGTGGTGTTCCCAGTGTTCCCAGTGATCCCAGTTTCAGCCCCTGGGGCGGGGGTGGGAGCGCCCAGCGCCGGCTCCGTGCTCAGGGGGGAGGGGAGGGATTCTCGCCGTGCCCCCAGCCCAGCCCAGCCCAGCCCAGCCCAGCCCTTTGCTGCCTGCAGGGGAGGCTGCCCCGGAGCCAGGGATCCCCTCCTGGCCGGAGATGAGCTCAGCCCGCGGCCGAGCCGGGCTCGGCTGAGCCGGGTTTATCCGGGATGAGCTCCGCTCCAGCGCCCCGAGCAGCCAGCAGGGAGCTCCCTGTGCCAGGGCCGTGCCAGGGCTGTGCCGTGCCAGGCTGGCTCGGGGAGGGACAGCAGCGGGAGGAGCCCCGCGGGGCTCGGGCTGAGCCGGCAGTCCTTGTCTCCCACAGATGGCGGCCCAGAGGCAGCGCGCGCTCGCCATCATGTGCCGGGTCTACGTGGGCTCCATCTACTACGAGCTGGGCGAGGACACCATCCGGCAGGCCTTCGCCCCCTTCGGGCCCATCAAGAGCATCGACATGTCCTGGGACTCCGTCACCATGAAGCACAAGGTGGGGAGGGGCCGGGGGGGCGGGGCTTGGGGTCCTGGGTCACCCGGACCAATTTGGGATTGGCTGGATCCAGCGTGGGTGGGGTTTGGGGTCCTGGGTCACCCGAACCAGTTTGGGATTGGCTGGATCACCCGAATCAATTTGGGATTGGCTGCATCCAGCGTGGGTGGGGTTTGGAGACCTGGGTCACCCAAATCAATTTGGGATTGGCTGGATCACGGTGGGGGGTGGGATTTGGGGTCCTGTCCCATCCAAACCATTGTGGGATTGGCTGGATCACAGGCTGGGTGGGGTTTGGGGTCCTGGATTGCCTAAACCTTCATGGGATTGGCTGGATCACAGGGAGGGACTGGGTGGGATTTAGGATCCTATCCCTCCCAAACCTTTATGGGATTGGCTGGGTCACAGGGTGGGATGGAGCTGCCAGGCTGCTGGGAGGTTCCCTTCCTGGTGGGAGGGGTGGGGCTGGGCAGGATTTGGGGTGCTCTCCCTCCCAAACCAGTGTGGCATTGCCTGGATCACAGGGTGGACTGGGTGGGATTTGGGGTTCTGTCCCTCCCAAACCAGTGTGGGATTCCCTGGATCACAGGGTGGGATGGAGCTGCAGGCTGCTGGGGGGTTCCCTTCCTGGTGGGACAGGATGGAGCTGGGTGGGATTTAGGGTCCTGTCCCACCTAAAGCATTGTGGGATTGCCTGGCTATGGCAGAGGGCAGGTGAGCTGGCCAGGAGCAGGTGAGCTCTCCTGGGAAGGGAAGGGTGGAATTCCTGGGGGCAGCCAGAGCTGCTGCTGATGCCCCAGTGCTGAGGCATCATTCTGCAAGGACATCTCCTTCAGCCACGTGTCCTAAGCACAGAAGAGGCAGAATTTTGGGTGGGAGAGGCTGCTGAGGGCCTGGCACAGGGGCCCAGAGGGAATCTGGGGCTGCCCTGGATCCCTGGCAGTGCCCAGGGTGAGGCTGCCTGGGCTCTGGAGCAGCCTGGGACAGGGGGAGGGTGGCACTGCCTGGGCTCTGGAGCAGCCTGGGACAGGGGGAGGGTGGCACTGCCTGGGCTCTGAGCTCCCTGCAACCCAAACCTTTCCATGGTTGTGATTCCCAGGAACATCCTCCTCCCTTGCAGGCTGTGCAGAGGCAGCCAGCAGAGGAAAGGCCCCTGTCCCTGTGGGGAGCAGGCTCCTTTGAGCTCTGGGGGAAATGTTTGCAGCTCCCTGCTGTGCTGGGAGCCAGGGCTGAGGTGCAGGGAGTCACAGAATCACTGGGCTTGGAAAAGGGAGCCCAGAGTGCCACATGCACTCACTCCTTGGGCACCTGCAGGGGTGGGCACCCCAAACCAAACCTCCCTTTGGGGGGGCAGCCTTGCAGTGAGGAAATGCCTCCTTGAGCCAGCCTGGAGCTCTGCTGGAAAGTGCTGAAACTGGGGTTTGCTGTGGGAATTTGGGGTCTGAGAGGCTCCAGAATCAGAGGAACCCCTGGAGCTCTGCTGCAAGTGCTGAAACTGGGGTTTGCTGTGGGAATTTGGGGTCTGAGAGGCCCCAGAATCAGAGGGGGAACCCCTGGAGCTCTGCTGCAAGTGCTGAAACTGGGGTTTGCTGTGGGAATTTGGGGTCTGAGAGGCCCCAGAATCAGAGGGAACCCCTGGAGCTCTGCTGCAAGTGCTGAAACTGGGGTTTGCTGTGGGAATTTGGGGTCTGAGAGGCCCCAGAATCAGAGGGGGAACCCCTGGAGCTCTGCTGCAAGTGCTGAAACTGGGGTTTCTGGGAATTTGGGGTCTGAGAGGCTCCAGAATCAGAGGGGGAACCCTGGAGCTCTGCTGCAAGTGCTGAAACTGGGGTTTGCTGTGGGAATTTGGGGTCTGAGAGGCCCCAGAATCAGAGGGGGAACCCCTGGAGCTCTGCTGCAAGTGCTGACACCCCCTTGGCTGGGGTTTGCTGTGGGAATTTGGGCTCCAGAATCAGAGGGGGAGCTGTGCAGGATTTCCTGCCACCATGAAATGCTTGTCTGAGGAATCCTGCTGGGTGTGGTGGGGAGCAGCCCCAGCTGGCTGGGGCAGGGTGGCACAGCTGCAGCCCTGACAGGGCTCTGCTCCCACCCAGGGCTTTGCCTTCGTGGAGTACGAGGTGCCTGAGGCTGCCCAGCTGGCCCTGGAGCAGATGAACTCGGTCATGCTGGGGGGCAGGAACATCAAGGTGAGTGACAATTCCTGATTCCCTTCTCCTGGGAATGGCAGGGGCAGGGCTGGAAGGGCTCCCCACAGCACCACGAGGGGGCAGGGAGCCCAGAGGGTGTTCCCTGCTGGAGCAGATGTGCAGCATGGGGTGCAGGGGGATCACAGCTGGGGTCACAGCTGGAATCATGGTCTGAGCAGGGGGGTCACAGCTGGAATCACAGCTGGAATCACAGCTGGAATCATGGCCTGAGCTGTGGGGTCACAGCTGGAATCATGGTCCCAGCACTGGGGTCACAGCTGGAATTGTGGTATGAGTAATAGGGATCACAGCTGGAATCATGGTCTGAGCACTGGGAGGTCACAGCTGGAATCACAGCTGGGATCATGGTCTCAGCAGGGGGGTCACAGCTGGAATCACAGCTGCAATCCCAGTCCCAGCACTGGGGTCACAGCTGGAACCATTGGCTCCAGGGACTCCACTCAGGTTTTCCCACCCCCCACAATTAATTCTCTGGAAGACAAAGCAATATATACTTATATATATGTATATATCTCAATATATATCAATACATTTATTGCTGTATATATGTATTTTTATATATATATGTATTTATCATATATATATATATGATAATATATATATGTATATAATATAATCTATATAATATATAATATAAATATAAATATATTATAATATAATATATATTTTATATATATATATTTGCACATACAGCAATGTATTCATTGTTGTACATAAATATGTATGTTGCTATATGTATAAATATATATTTATATATGTATGTGTTATATAATGTATTTATAGTTATGGCAATATATATTTTCCTATATATATATTTATATTTTTATGGTATCTCTGGAGCCCTGAAGGGAAGAGGTGGGAAGGCTGTGATTTGCTTGCAGAGCCCCTCTCAGTGGCTGGAATTTGGTTTTTGGAGGTCAGGGAAGGTGCAGGGGGCTGGGCTGGGCACAGGTCCTGCTCCTTATCCCACAGCAATGGAACTGGTCAAGGGGAAATCCCTCCCAGCTCCCCCAGTCCAGTCTGGGAGCCATCCCCAGCCCAGAGCACCGAGTGCCACCTCCTGAATTCCTCTGGCTCTCCAGGGATGGGCACTGCAACCCCCCTGGGCAGCCCCTGCCATCCCTGAGCTCCCTTTCCCTGAGAAATTCCTGCTGAAGGTGCAGCTCCAGCTCCAGGCTGCTCCTGTCTGCTCCTGTCCCTGTCCCTGTCCCTGTCCCAAATCCCCCTGGCTGTCCCCTCCTGGCAGGGAGTTGTGCAGAGCCAGAAATTTCCCCTGAGCCTCCTTTGCTCCAGGCTGAGCCCCTTCCCCACCTCCCTGAGCCCTCCTGGGGCTCCCTGAGCCCCTTCCCCACCTCCCTGAGCCTCCTGGGGCTCCTGAGCCCCTTCCCTTCCCCACCTCCCTGAGCCCCTCCTGGGGCTCCTGAGCCCTCCCCACCTCCCCGAGCCCTCCTGAGCTCCCTGAGCCCCTTCCCCACCTCCCTGAGCCTCCTGGGGCTCCCTGAGCCCTTCCCCCCACCTCCCTGAGCCCCTCCTGGAGCTCTCTTCCCCCACCTCCTGAGCCCCTTCCCCACCTCCCTGAGCCCTCCTGGGGCTCCCTGAGCCTTTCCCCACCTCCCTGAGCCCCTCCTGGAGCTCCCTGAGCCCCTTCCCCACCTCCCTGAGCCCCTCCTGGGGCTCCCTGAGCCCCTTCCCCACCTCCCTGAGCCCTCCTGGGGCTCCCTGAGCCTCTTCCCCACCTCCCTGAGCCCCTCCTGGAGCTCCAGACCCTTCCCAGCTCCCTGAGTGCTCCAGGGGCTCCTCCCTTCCAGACCCCTTCCCCACCTCCTGGATGATCCTTCTCTCCAGGCTGAGCCCCTTCCCCACCTCCCTGAGCCACTCCTGGGGCTCTAGATCCTTCCCCACATCCCCTAGCATTCCAGCCCCTCCCCAACTCCCCAAACCCTCCTCCAGCCCCCAGCCCCTCCCAGTTCCATTCCTATCCCCCCCCAGCCCCTTCCCGAGCTCCCCCATCCCATTCAGCCCCTCCCCAGCCCCTCCAGTCCCTCCCAGCTTCATCCCCATCCCCACGCTGGTCCCCCAGCCCCTCCCCCATCCCCCCCAGCCCCCCAGCTCCATCCCAGCCTGTCCCTGCCCCCTGCAGGTGGGCAGGCCCAGCAACATTGGGCAGGCCCAGCCCATCATTGACCAGCTGGCAGAGGAGGCCCGGGCCTTCAACCGCATCTACGTGGCCTCGGTGCACCAGGACCTGTCCGACGACGACATCAAGAGCGTGTTCGAGGCCTTTGGCAAAATCAAATCCTGCACCCTGGCCCGGGACCCCACCACGGGCAAGCACAAGGGCTACGGCTTCATCGGTACGGGGGGGTGGGGTTGGGGTTGGGGTTGGGGCAGGGTTGGGGTTGGGGTCAGGGTCAGGTTTGGGGTTTGGGGTCGGGGTTGGGGTTGGGGTCAGGTTTGGGGTCAGGGTCAGGGTTGGGGTCGGGGTCAGGTCTGGGGTTGGGGGGTCAGGTTTGGGGTTGGGGGTTGGGGTCAGGTCTGGGGTTGGGGTCAGGTTTGGGGTTGGGGTCAGGTTTGGGGTTGGGGTCAGGGTCAGGTTTGGGGTTGGGGTCAGGGTCAGGTTTGGGGTTGGGGTCAGGTTTGGGGTTGGGGACAGGTTTGGGGTTGGGGTCAGGTTTGGGGTCAGGTTTGGGGTTGGGGTCAGGTTTGGGGTTGGGGTCAGGTCTGGGGTTGGGGTCAGGTTTGGGGTTGGGGTCAGGTTTGGGGTTGGGGTCAGGGTCAGGTTTGGGGTTGGGGTCAGGGTTGGGGTTGGGGTCAGGGTCAGGTTTGGGGTCGGGGTCAGGTTTGGGGTTTGGGGTCAGGTTTGGGGTTTGGGGTTCAGGCTTGGGGTTGGGGGTCAGGTTTGGGGTTGGGGTTGGGGTCAAGTTTGGGGTTGAGGTTGGGTTCAGGTTTGGGGTTGGGGTCAGGGTCAGGTTTGGGGTTGGGGTCAGGGTTGGAGTTGGGGTCAGGGTCAGGGTTGGAGTTGGGGTTGGGGTCAGGTTTGGGGTTGGGGTCAGGTTTGGGGTTGGGGTCAGGTTTGGGGTTGGGGTCAGGGTCAGGTTTGGGGTTGGGGTCAGGGTCAGTTTTGGGGTTGGGGTCAGGGTCAGGGTTGGAGTTGGGGTTGGGGTCAGGTTTGGGGTTGGGGTCAGGGTCAGGTTTGGGATCGGGGTTGGGGTCAGGTTTGGGATTGAGTTCGGGTTTGGGGTTGGGTTTTCCACCCTGGTGAGGGAATTTTAGTGGCTGCTCCTGGGGTGGGGTCAAGGTTGGGGTTGGGTTCAAGTTTGGGGTCAGATTGTGGGTTTGGGGTTGGGTTTTCCACCGTGGTGAAGGAATTTTACTGGGAATGTTCTCTTCTCCTGGGTTAGGTTTGGGGTTAGGTTTGGGGTTGGGGTTGGGTTTTCCATCCTAATGAAATCCCTAGAAAGGATTTCAGTGGCTGGGGGCGGCCTCTGCTCCAGGACGGGGGCTGGGGTTGGGGTCAGGGTTGGGGTTGGGTTTTCCACCCTGGTGAGGGCATTTCAGTGGGAGTGGCCTCTGCTTTTGGGGTGGTTTTGGGGTTGGGGTGGGGCTGGTGTTGGCATTGGGGTTGGGTTTTCCATCCTAGTGAAGGGATTTTGGTGGGAGTGTCTTCTGTTCCTGGGGTTAGGTTTGGGGTCGAGTTTGGGGTTGGGTTTGGGGTCAGGTTTGGGGTCAGATTTGGGTTTTCCATCCTGGTGGAGGAATTTCAGTGGGAGTGGCTCTGGGTTTGGGTTTTCCACCCTGCTGAAGGGATTTCAGTGGGAATGTCCTCTGCTCCTGGGGTGGGTTTGGGGTTGGGGGTTGGGGTTGGGGTTGGATTTGGGGTTAGGTTTTCCACCCTGCTGAAGGGATTTCAGTGGGAATGTCCTCTGCTCCTGGGGTGGGTTTGGGGTCGGGGTTTGGGGTTGGGTTTCCCACCCTGCTGAAGGGATCTCATGAAGTGGTTGCAGTAACCCCAGAGCAGCTCAGGGCAGGATTTAGCCCTGCAGTCCCCATTCAGGGATCTCATAAAGCCATAGGCTCAGGGCAGGATTTAGGACAGGGTTTAGAACAGGGTTTAGTCCCCATTCCCAGCCCTGCTGAGCCCTGTCTCCCCCTGTCTCCCTGCAGAGTATGAGAAGGCGCAGTCCCCATTCAGGGATCTCATGAAGCAATGGGATAAGCCCTATTTAGGACAGGATTTAGGACAGGATTTAGGACAGGGTTTAGTCCCCATTTCCAGCCCTGCTGAGCCCTGTCTCCCCCTGTCTCCCTGCAGAGTATGAGAAGGCGCAGTCCTCGCAGGGATCTCATAAAGCAATAGGGATAACCCCTATTTAGGACAGGATTTAGGACAGGATTTAGGACAGGGTTTAGTCCCCATTCCCAGCCCTGCTGAGCCCTGTCTCCCCCTGTCTCCCTGCAGAGTATGAGAAGGCACAGTCCTCGCAGGGATCTCATGGAGCAATGGGATAACCCCTATTTAGGACAGGATTTAGGACAGGGTTTAGGACAGGGTTTAGTCCCCATTCCCAGCCCTGCTGAGCCCTGTCTCCCCTGTCTCCCTGCAGAGTATGAGAAGGCACAGTCCTCGCAGGACGCCGTCTCCTCCATGAACCTGTTTGACCTGGGGGGGCAGTACCTGCGCGTGGGCAAGGCTGTGACCCCCCCCATGCCCCTGCTGACCCCCGCCACGCCCGGGGGGCTCCCCCCCGCCGCTGCCGTGGCTGCTGCTGCTGCCACTGCCAAGATAACAGCACAGGTGAGACTGGGGAGGGAGCAGGGGAGAGGGGAGGGAACAGGTGAGAGATGGGGAGGGAACAGGTGAGAGATGGGGATGGAACAGGGGATGGAACAGGTGAGAGATGGGGATGGAACAGGGGAGAGATGGGGATGGAACAGGTGAGAGATGGGGATGGAACAGGGGAGAGAGGGGGATGGAATAGGGGAGAGGGGATGGAACAGGGGAGAGGGGGAGGGAACAGGTGAGAGATGGGGATGGAACAGGTCAGAGAGGGGGAGGGAACAGGGGATGGAACAGGTGAGAGATGGGGAGGGAACAGGTGAGAGATGGGAGGGAACAGGTGAGAGATGGGGAGGGAACAGGTGAGAGATGGGGAGGGAACAGGGGATGGAACAGGAGAGATGGGGATGGAACAGGAGATATGGAACAGGTGAGAGGGGATGGAACAGGTGAGAGATGGGGATGGAACAGGGGATGGAACAGGAGAGATGGGGATGGAACAGGGGATGGAACAGGTGAGATGGGGATGGAACAGGTGAGAGATGGGGAGGGAACAGGTGAGAGATGGGGAGGGAACAGGGGATGGAACAGGAGAGATGGGGATGGAACAGGAGATATGGAACAGGTGGGAGGGGATGGAACAGGTGAGAGATGGGGATGGAATAGGGGAGAGGGGATGGAACAGGGGAGAGGGGGAGGGAACAGGTGAGAGATGGGGATGGAACAGGTCAGAGAGGGGGAGGGAACAGGGGAGAGATGGGGATGGAACAGGTGAGAGATGGGGATGGAACAGGTGAGAGATGGGGATGGAACAGGTGAGAGATGGGGATGGAACAGGAGATATGGAACAGGTGGGAGGGGATGGAGCAGGTGAGAGGGGATGGAACAGGGGAGAGAGGGGGATGGAACAGGGGATATGGAACAGGGGAGAGATGGGGATGGAACAGGGGATGGAACAGGTGAGAGGGGGATGGAACAGAGGATGGAATGGGAGAGATGAGGTTGGAACAGGGGATATGGAACAGGTGAGAGGGATGGAACAGGGGATGGCACAGGTGAGACAGGGATGGCTTAGGTGAGGCCCAGGCCCAGCTCAGGGCACAGCTCAGGTGAGGCCCAGAGCCCTGATGGGACGGGTTGGATGCCAGATTTATGTCAGAGGAGAGCTGGGATGTCACAGATCCATCAGCAGGTGGGAGTGGAGGAGAAAAACCCTTGGGATCTTCTGCTCTGCCACCTCAGGGATTGCAGGAGCCCCAAAATCTCGGGGGTGTGAGCAGTTCAGTCAGGGCTAGAGTGGCCTGAAAAGCAACAAGCAGTGGGAACTCCCAAATTTCCCAGGTGTGGGACACCCAGCCTGGCTGCAGGGGGTCCCTGGGGATGGGAATTCCCAAATTTGGGACACCCAGCCTGGCTGCAGGGGGTCCCTGGGGGTGGGAATTCCCAAATTTGGGACACCCAGCCTGGCTGCAGCGAGTCCCTGGGGGTGGGAATTCCCAAATTTGGGACACCCAGCCTGGCTGCAGGGGGTCCCTGGGGATGGGAATTCCCAAATTTGGGACACCCAGCCTGGCTGCAGGGGGTCCCTGGGGATGGGAATTCCCAAATTTGGCACACCCAGCCTGGCTGCAGGGGGTCCCTGGGGATGGGAATTCCCAAATTTGGGACACCCAGCCTGGCTGCAGGGGGTCCCTGGGGATGGGAATTCCCAAATTTGGGACACCCAGCCTGGCTGCAGGGGGTCCCTGGGGTGGGAATTCCCAAATTTGGGACACCAGCCTGGCTGCAGGGAGTCCCTGGAGGTGGGAATTCCCAAATTTGGGACACCCAGCCTGGCTGCAGGGGGTCCCTGGGGATGGGAATTCCCAAATTTGGGACACCCAGCCTGGCTGCAGGGGGTCCCTGGGGTGGAATTCCCAAATTTGGGACACCAGCCTGGCTGCAGGGAGTCCCTGGGGGTGGGAATTCCCAAATTTGGGACACCCAGCCTGGCTGCAGGGGGTCCCTGGGGTGGGAATTCCCAAATTTGGGACACCCAGCCTGGCTGCAGGGGGTCCCTGGGGGTGGGAATTCCCAAATTTGGGACACCCAGCCTGGCTGCAGGGAGTCCCTGGAGGTGGGAATTGCCCAGTTTGTGGCCCAGGCTGACCCCTGTCCCCCTGTCCCCCCTGTCCCCGCTGTCCCCCTGTCCCCAGGAGGCCGTGGCAGGAGCTGCTGTGCTGGGCACACTGGCCACCCCCGGGCTGGTGTCCCCTGCCCTGACGCTGGCCCAGCCCCTGGGGGCTCTGCCCCAGGCTGTGATGGCTGCACAGGCACCCGGGGTCATCACAGGTGGGTCCTGCTGCTGGGGCACCTGGGTGTGTCCCCTGGGGTGTCCTGGGTGTGTCCCCTCCTCCTGTCACCTGAGGGTGTCCTGGGTGTGTCCCCTGGGGGTGTCCCCTGGGTGTGTCCCCTGGGGGTGTCCCCTGGGTGTGTCCTGTGTGTGTCCCCTCCTCCTGTCACCTGGGTGTGTCCTGGGTGTGTCCCTGCTGCTGGGGCACCTGGGTGTGTCCCCTGGGGGTGTCCTGGGTGTGTCCCCTCCTCCTGTCACCTGAGGGTGTCCTGGGTGTGTCCTGGGTGTGTCCCTGCTGCTGGGGCACCTGGGCATGTCCTGGGTGTGTCCCCTGGGTGTGTCCCCTCCTCCTGGCACCTGGGTGTGTTGTGGGTGTGTCCTGGGTGTGTCCCTGCTGCTGGCACCTGCATGTGTCCCCTGTGTGTGTCCCCTCCTCCTGTGTCCTGGGTGTGTCCCCTGGGTGTGTCCCTGCTGCTGTGGCACCTGGGGGTGTGTCCCCTCCTCCTGTGTCAGGTGTGTGTCCCGTGTGTGTCGCCTCCTCCTGGCACCTGGGTGTGGCACCTGAATGTGTCCCTCCTGCTGGCACCTGGGTGTGTCCCCTTCTTCCTGTCACCTGGGTGTGTCCCTTCTTCCTGTCCCCTGTGTTCGTGTCCCCTGCTGCTGGCACCTGGGTGTGGCACCTGGGTGTGTCCTGGGTGTGTCCCCTCCTCCTGCTGTCACCTGGGTGTGTCCCTTGTGTGTCCCCTTGTTCTGTCACCTGTGTCTGTCCCTTTATCCTGTCACCTGCGTGTGTCCCCTGTGTCTCCTGTGTGTGTCCCTTCCGCCTGGCATGAGGTGTCCCAGCCCCTTCCCCCACCCCTGACCCTGTCCCCTCTCTGTCCCCAGGTGTGACCCTGTCCCCTGACTCTGTCCCCAGGTGTGACCCCTGCCCCTGTCCCCTCTGTGTCCCCAGGTGTGACCCTGTCCCCAGGTGTGACCCCTGTCCCCTGTGTCCCCAGGTGTGACCCTGACCCCTGTGTCCCCAGGTGTGACCCTGTCCCCTCTGTGTCCCCAGGTGTGACCCTGTCCCCTCTGTCCCCAGGTGTGACCCCTGTCCCCTGTGTCCCCAAGTGTGTCCCCCCTGTGATCCCTGTCCCAGTGTCCCCAGGTGTGACCCTGTCCCCAGGTGTGACCCTGTCCCCTGTGTCCCCAGGTGTGACCCTGTCCCCTGTGTCCCCAGGTGTGACCCTGTCCCCTCTCTGTGTCCCCAGGTGTGACCCTTGTCCCCTGTGTCCCCAGGTGTGACCCTGTCCCCTCTCTGTGTCCCCAGGTGTGACCCCTGCTCCTGGTCCCCTCTCTCCCCAGGTGTGACCCCAGCCCCTGTCCCCTCTGTGTCCCCAGGTGTGACCCCTGTCCCCTGTGTCCCCAGGTGTGACCCTGTCCCCTGTGTCCCCAGGTGTGACCCCGACCCCTGTGTCCCCAGGTGTGACCCTGTCCCCAGGTGTGACCCTGTCCCCCTCTGTGTCCCCAGGTGTGCCCCTGTCCCCTGTGTCCCCAGGTGTGACCCTGTTCCCTCTCTGTGTCCCCAGGTGTGCCCCTGTCCCCAGGTGTGACCGTGTCCCCCCTGTGTCCCCAGGTGTGACCCTGTCCCCAGGTGTGCCCCTGTCCCCAGGTGTGACCCTGTCCCCTGTGTCCCCAGGTGTGACCCTGTCCCCAGGTGTGCCCCTGTCCCCAGGTGTGCCCCTGTCCCCTCAGTGTCCCCAGGTGTGCCCCTGTCCCCAGGTGTGACCCTGTCCCCTCAGTGTCCCCAGGTGTGACCGTGTCCCCCTGTGTCCCCAGGTGCCCCTGTCCCCAGGTGTGCCCCTGTCCCCAGGTGTGACCCTGTCCCTCAGTGTCCCCAGGTGTGACCGTGTCCCCTGTGTCCCCAGGTGTGCCCCTGTCCCCAGGTGTGACCGTGTCCCCTCCCTGTGTCCCCAGGTGTCCCCCTGTCCCCAGGTGTGACCCTGTCCCCAGGTGTGACCCTGTCCCCTCTCTGTGTCCCCAGGTGTGACGCCGGCGCGGCCGCCGCTGCCGGTGCCCATCCCGCAGGTGGGCGTGGTGAACCCCATCCTGGCCAGCCCGCCCGCCCTGGGGCTGCTGGAGCCCAAGAAGGACAAGGAGGAGGAGGAGGCGCTGCCCGAGGCCGAGCGGCCCGAGATGCTGAGCGAGCAGGAGCACATGAGCATCTCGGGCAGCAGCGCCCGGCACATGGTCATGCAGAAACTGCTCAGGAAACAGGAGGTGAGAGCATGGGATACCTGTGTGACACCTGTGTGACACCTGTGTGACACCTGTGTGATACCTGTGTGACAGCTGTGTGACACCTGTGTGATACCTGTGTGACACCTGTGTGACACCTGTGTGACACCTGTGTGATACCTGTGTGACACCTGAGTGACAGCTGTGTGACACATGAGTGACACATGAGCATCTCGGGCAGCAGCGCCCGGCACATGGTCATGCAGAAACTGCTCTGGAAACAGGAGGTGAGAGCATTGATACCTGTGTGACACCTGTGTGATACCTGTGTGACACCTGTGTGACACCCGAGTGACACCTGTGTGACACCTGTGTGACACCTGAGTGACAGCTGTGTGCCACATGAGCATCTCGGGCAGCAGCGCCCGGCACATGGTCATGCAGAAACTGCTCCGGAAACAGGAGGTGAGAGCATTGATACCTGTGTGACAGGTGTGTGACACCTGTGTGACACCTGTGTGACACCTGTGTGACACCTGTGTGACACCCGAGTGACAGCTGTGTGACACATGAGCATCTCGGGCAGCAGCGCCCGGCACATGGTCATGCAGAAACTGCTCCGGAAACAGGAGGTGAGAGCATGGGATACCTGTGTGACACCTGTGTGATACCTGTGTGATACCTGTGTGACAGGTGTGTGACACCTGTGTGACACCTGTGTGACACCTGTGTGACACCCGAGTGACAGCTGTGTGACACATGAGCATCTCGGGCAGCAGCGCCCGGCACATGGTCATGCAGAAACTGCTCCGGAAACAGGAGGTGAGAGCATTGACACCTGTGTGACAGGTGTGGGATACCTGTGTGACAGCTGTGTGACAGGTGTGTGACACCTGTGTGATACGTGTGTGACACCTGAGTGACAGCTGTGTGACAGCTGTGTGCCACATGAGCATCTTGGGCAGCAGCGCCCGGCACATGGTCATGCAGAAACTGCTCAGGAAACAGGAGGTGAGAGCATGGGATACCTGTGTGACAGCTGTGTGACAACTGCTCAGTGAACCCGAGGACAGGTGTGACACATGAGCATGGGAGCGCCCCGGCACCTGTGTGACAGCTGTGCTGGGACACCTGTGTGACAGGTGTGTGACACCTGTGTGATACCTGAGTGACACCTGAGTGACAGCTGTGTGACACCTGAGTGAGACACATCTCGGGCAGCAGCGCCCGGCACATGGTCATGCAGAAACTGCTCAGGAAACAGGAGGTGAGGGGCTGGGACACCTGTGTGACAGTGGTGACACTGGCTGGTGACAGGTGTGATGACAGTGTGCCACTGAGTGACACCGGTGATACCGAGGGGACAGATGTGTGACAGGTGTGTGCACTGGTGCAGGATGTAAGGGTGAGATATGGCAGGCAGGTGGGACAGATGTCGACAGGTATGTACATCAGGTGTGACAGGTGGTATGTGGACAGGTGTGACAGGTGTGACAGGTGTGTGACAGGTACAGGGTGTGACAGGTGTGACAGGTGTGACAGGTATGTGACAGGTGTGTGACAGGTGTGTGACAGGTGTGACAGGTAACAGGTGTGTGACAGGTGTGCCAGGCATAGAACAGGTGTGTGCCAGATGTGTGGCAGGTGTGACAGGTGTGTGATGTTACAGGTGTGTGACAGGTGTGACAGGTGACAGGTGTGTGACAGGTGTGTGACAGGTGTGTGACAGGTATGTGACAGGTGTGACAGGTATGTGACAGATGTGGCAAGTAACAGGTGTGTGACAGGTGTGACAGGTGTGACAGGTGTGTAACAGATGTGACAGGTGTGTGACAGGTATGTGACAGGTGTGACAGGTGTGTGACAGGTAACAGGTGTGTGACAGGTGTGTGACAGGTAACAGGTGTGTAACAGATGTGCCAGGTGTATGCCAGGTGTGTGACAGGTGTGTGACAGGTATGCGCAGTTCTGACAGGGGCGAGGTAGACAGCGCACTGCTGCCAGGTTTTGACAGTTAAGTAACCATCTTCAGGGGCCATGGCATGAGCTGGCTGGGATTGGGCTGGACAGTGTGTGCATCACAGTATGTACATTGTGACAGGTATTACAGTTAATGTGACTCCCATACCGTGTGACTGTCCATGGTCTGCAGAGCTGGCTGCAGGAGGGTGAGCACAGCAGCACTGCTGCCAGGTTAATTAACAGTTAATTAACTCCCCATCCCTCCCCTCAGTCCATGGTCCCATGGAGCTGGCTGGGATTGGTGCTGGGCTGTGTCCTCTCACATTAATTAACATTTAATTAACAGTTGATTAACTCCCCATCCCTCTCTGTCCATGGTCCCATGGAGCTGGCTGCAATTGGGCTGCTGCGCTCTGTCCACTCCCACATTAATTAAATATTAATTAACTCCCAATCTTTCCCCTCAGTCCATGGATCTGGCTGTGATTGGTCCTGGGCTGTGTCCACTCCCACATTAATTAACATTTAATTAACTCCCCATTCCTTCCATTGCAGTCCCATAGAGCTGGCTGTGATTGGTGCTGTGTCTCACATTAATTAAATGTTAATTAATGTTAATTAAATTAATTAACTCCCCATCCTTCCCCTCAGTCCATGGTCCCACAGAGCTGGCTGGGATTAGGGTGCCATGTCCTCTCACACATTAGTAAATGTTAATTCACCCCAGTCCACGGTGATGGTGCTGCGGAACATGGTGGACCCCAATTCATGTTAATTAAATGTTAATTATTGTTAATTAACGTTAATTAATGTTAATTCCCTCCCCCAGTCCACGGTGATGGTGCTGCGGAACATGGTGGACCCCAATTCATGTTAATTAAATGTTAATGTTCATTACATGTTAATTAATGTTAATTAATGTTCATTAAATGCTAATTAGCATTAATTAATTCCCTCCCCAGTCCACGGTGATGGTGCTGCGGAACATGGTGGACCCCAATTCATGTTAATTAAACGTTAATGTTCATTAAATTCTAATTAACATTAATTAATTTCCTCCCCCCAGTCCACGGTGATGGTGCTGCGGAACATGGTGGACCCCAATTCATGTTAATTAAATGTTAATTAAATGTTAATGTTAATTAAATGTTAATGTTAATTAATGTTAATTAATCACTAATTCCCTTCCCCCAGTCCACGGTGATGGTGCTGCAGAACATGGTGGACCCCAATTCATGTTAATTAAATGTTATTGTTCATTAAATGTTAATTAATGTTAATTAATGTTTATTGCATGTTAATTAACATTAATTAATTCCCTCTCCCCAGTCCACGGTGATGGTGCTGCGGAACATGGTGGACCCCAATTCATGTTAATTAAACGTTAATGTTCATTAAATGTTAATTAATGTTAATTTATGTTTATTGCATGTTAATTAACATTAATTAATTCCCTTCCCCCAGTCCACGGTGATGGTGCTGCGGAACATGGTGGTCCCCAATTGATGTTAATGTTCATTAAATGTTAATTAATGTTAAATTAAATGCTAATTAGTGTTAATTAATTTCCTCTCCCCATTCCACGGTGATGGTGCTGCGGAACATGGTGGACCCCAATTCATGTTAATTAAACGTTAATGTTCATTAAATGCTAATTAGCATTAATTAATTCCCTCCCCAGTCCACGGTGATGGTGCTGCAGAACATGGTGGACCCCAATTCATGTTAATGTTCATTAAATGTTAATTAATGTTAAATTAAATGCTAATTAGCGTTAATTAATTCCCTCCCCAGTCCACGGTGATGGTGCTGCGGAACATGGTGGACCCCAATTCATGTTAATTAAATGTTAATTAAATGTTAATGTTAATGTTAATTAAATGTTAATGTTAATTAATGTTAATTCCCTCCCCAGTCCACGGTGATGGTGCTGCGGAACATGGTGGTTCCCCATTCATGTTAATTAAACATTAATGTTCATTAAATGCTAATTAACATTAATTAATTCCCTCCCCAGCCACGGTGATGGTGCTGCGGAACATGGTGGACCCCAATTCATGTTCAGTAAATGTTAATTAATGTTAATTAATGTTTATTGCATGTTAATTAACATTAATTAATTCCCTCTCCCCAGTCCACGGTGATGGTGCTGCGGAACATGGTGGACCCCAAGGACATCGACGACGACCTGGAGGGGGAGGTGACGGAGGAGTGCGGCAAGTTCGGGGCGGTGAACAGGGTGATCATCTACCAGGAGAAGCAGGGCGAGGAGGAGGACGCCGACATCATCGTCAAGATCTTCGTGGAGTTCTCCATGGCCGCAGAGACCCACAAGGCCATCCAGGCGCTCAACGGGCGCTGGTTCGCCGGCAGGAAGGTGGTGGCCGAGGTCTACGACCAGGAGAGGTTCGACAACAGCGACCTGTCGGCCTGAACTGACTCGGGGGGGGTGGGGATGGGGTGAGGCTGAGCTGGAGGATGGGAATGGACTGAACTGAGCTGGGAGGGGATGGGGATGGACTGAACTGAGCTGGGAGGGGATGGGGATGGACTGAACTGAGCTGGGAGGGATGGGAATGGACTAAACTGAGCTGGAGGGGATGGGGATGGACTGAACTGAGCTTGGAGGGGATGAGAATGGCCTGAACTGAGCCCAGGGGGATGGGAATGCTGTTAAACTGAGCCCAGGGGGCTGGGGAACAACACAAAACTGAGCCCAGGGCTGGGGAATGGCCTAAACTGAGCTCAGGGCTGGGGAATGGCCTAAACTGAGCTCAAGGAGCTGGGGAGTGGCCTGAATTGAGCTCAGGGGGCTGGGGAACAACTCAAAACTGAGCCCAGGGCTGGGGAATGGTGTAACACTGAGCCCAGGGCTGGGGAATGGCTCAAATCTGAACCCAGGGCTGGGCTTGGGGCTGGGAATGGCCTGAATCTCCAGGGCTGAGCCCAGGGTTGGGGAGCAGCTCAAAACTGAGCCTAGGGCTGGGGAATGGCCTAAACTGAACTTGGGGCTGCACAACAGCCTCAGTCTGATCCCAGAGCCTGGTTGAGCTCAGACCTGGGGAATGGGCCCAGCTCTGGTCCCAGGGCTTGTCCAGGCTCAGACCTGGGGAATCAGCCCAGCTCTAATCCCAGGGCTCAGCCAAACACTGTTCCAAGGACTTGGCCTGGCCCTGGCCCTGGTTCCTGTTCCTGGTTCTGTTCCTGGCCCTGCCCCTGCCCCTGCCCCTGCTCCTGGCCCTGGCCTGGCCCTGGCCCTGGTTCTGGTTCTGGTTCTGTTCCTGGCCCTGGCCCTGCTCCTGCCCCCTGTGCCCTCCAGGATTTTGTAGCTGTGTGTAAAGGACATTCCAGGCCATTCCAGGACACTCCAGGACATTCCAGGACATTCCAGGACATTCCAGGCCATTCCCGGGTGGGCACAGGGCTCTGGTGTTGGGGGAGTTGAGATAAAAATGCAAAGAAAGCTGATGTCACTTGTGTGTGTGTGTGTGTGTGTGTGACGGGACTGGCACAGGGCTGGCACCTCCCGAGTCCAGTTTGGCATCTCCCCAGCCCAGTTTGGCACGGCGCTGGCATCATCTCCTCAGCCCAGTTTGGAACAGAGCTGGTGCAGGGCTGGCACCTCCACAGCCCACTTTGGCACCTCTTTAGGCCCAGCCTGGCACCTCTTTAGGCCCAGCCTGGCACCCCGAGGAGCAGGGCTCAGCCTGGATCGTTGCTGTGCCCAGCCCCAGCTCCTGCAGCCACACTCGGGTCGGGCTCCCCTGGCACCTGAGGGGGTGGGGGGTCACCCCTGGGGTGGGGGGTCACCCCTGGGGTGGGGGGGTCACCTCTGGGAGTTGGGGGTCACCCCTGGGGTGGGGGTCACCCCTGGGAGTTGGGGGTCACCCCTGGGGGGACTAAGCCCTGATCCAAGGAGTTGAGCCCAGCCTGTGCTCAGGGGTCCCACAGAGCCGGGGTCCAGCAGGAGCCTGCAGGAAATGAAAATCCAAATCCGTGATCTCTGCCTACAGGAAATGATCTTTTACTGCAGAAATGCAGATTAATCCAAATCCATGATCCCCCAAGGAGCTGCAGCAGCGAATTCTGAGCCAAGCTTGTGCTGAGGGATTTCACAGAGCTGGGATCCAGCAGGAGCCTACAGGAAATGATCCTTTTAGTTAAGAAATGGAAATCTGTGATCTCCCAGGAGCTGCAGCAGGGAATTCCCAGCCGAGCCTGTGCTCGGGGGTCCCACAGAGCCTGCAGGAAATGATCTTTTACTGCAGAAATGCAAATTAATCCAAATCCATGATCTCCCAGGAGCTGCAGCAGGGAATTCTGAGCCGAGCTTGTGCTCGGGGGTTCCACAGGATCCTGCAGGAAACGATCTTTTACTGCAGAAATGCAAATCTGAGCAGAATGATCCCCAAGGAGCTGCAGCAGGGAATTCTGAGCCGAGCCCTCCCTGGGGGTGTCCTGGGATGGCTCAGCTGGGCTGGGATGGCTCAGCCAGAGCTGGGATGGCTCAGCCGGGGCTGGGATGGCTCAGCCGAGCTGGGATGGCTCAGCTGGGCTGGGATGGCTCAGCTGGGCTGGGATGGCTCAGCCAGAGCTGGGATGGCTCAGCCGGGGCTGGGATGGCTCAGCCAGGGCTGGGATGGCTCAGCCAGAGCTGGGATGGCTCAGCTGGGCTGGGATGGCTCAGCTGGGCTGGGATGGCTCAGCTGGGCTGGGATGGCTCAGCCGGGGCTGGGATGGCTCAGCCGGGGCTGGGATGGCTCAGCCGGGGCTGGGATGGCTCAGCCGGGGCTGGGATGGCTCAGCCAGAGCTGGGATGGCTCAGCCGGGGCTGGGATGGCTCAGCCAGAGCTGGGATGGCTCAGCCAGAGCTGGGATGGCTCAGCTGGGCTGGGATGGCTCAGCTGGGCTGGGATGGCTCAGCCAGAGCTGGGATGGCTCAGCCAGAGCTGGGATGGCTCAGCCGGGGCTGGGATGGCTCAGCCGGGCTGGGATGGCTCAGCCAGAGCTGGGATGGCTCAGCTGGGCTGGGATGGCTCAGCTGGGCTGGGATGGCTCAGCTGGGCTGGGATGGCTCAGCCGGGGCTGGGATGGCTCAGCCAGGGCTGGGATGGCTCAGCTGGGCTGGGATGGCTCAGCCGGGGCTGGGATGGCTCAGCTGGGCTGGGATGGCTCAGCCAGAGCTGGGATGGCTCAGCCGGGCTGGGATGGCTCAGCTGGGCTGGGATGGCTCAGCCGGGGCTGGGATGGCTCAGCTGGGCTGGGATGGCTCAGCCAGAGCAGCTCAGCTGGGCTGGGATGGCTCAGCTGGGCTGGGATGGCTCATCTGGGCTGGGATGGCTCAGCCAGAGCTGGGATGGCTCAGCCGGGCTGGGATGGCTCAGCTGGGCTGGGATGGCTCAGCCAGAGCTGGGATGGCTCAGCCAGGGCTGGGATGGCTCAGCCTGGAGCAGACCAGGACACTGAGGTTGCACAGCCGAGCTGTTGGGCTGTGGGGTCTGTGGCACCTGGGGTTTGGGGTGCAGGGATTTGGGGATGCAGGGATTTGGGGATGCAGGGATTTGGGGATGCAGGGATTTGGGAATGCTGTGCCTACAGCAGTTTTGGTGCTGCCTTTGGCAGCCCCGAGTTCTCAGGGTTAGCTGCACAAACACTGAAGCTCTGGGGGCACCTCTCCAAGGAGGAGTTCAGGGAAAACACCCCAAAAATGCAGGGGGAACTTCCTTGAGCGCTGAGCTCAGGGGCTGAGCGTGGCCAGGGAGGAGCTCTGGGCCTGTAGTCCCAGCCCAGTGCAGAGCTCAGCTTTGAGGGTCCCTCCCAGTCCAGACCATCCTGCAGCCCCAGGGCTCTGCATGAGAGGAGGGGTCTGAAATTCCAGCTGTCCTCAGACCAAAATACACCGAATCCAATGGGAAAGAGGAGCCCGTGACTGCTGGGAAAAACAAGGAATGGGGAGAGAAGATGCAGAGGCACCCGAAGAAACAGGAGAGGAAACTGCAGCTGCAGGAGGAATGCAGGACCCTCACGCAGCACCTGGACACGTACCTGGGCAGAGCCCTGCAGCTCCTGCAGGCCAACAAACGCCTGGAAAAGGAAGCGCAGAGCACTCGGGAGCAGAGCCAGGCCTACCTGTCGTGCAGAGCAAAGCTGAGCCAGGACCCCCCGGGCATGGTGATCACCCTGAGCCACCAGAACCGGCAGGAGCTGGCCCGGATCCGGGCGCAGCGGGACGAGCTGGCCCCGCAGTACGCGGGCAAGGAGCAGGAGGTGCGCGGCGCCCTGCGGGACACGGAGGCCGAGGCCGCGCTGCTGGGCGAGCAGCTGGGCGAGCTGCAGCCCTGCAAGGAGCAGAAGGCGCGGGCGGAGCAGAAGGTGAAGGCGCTGGAGAGGGAGCTGCGGGTCACCAGGATCCGCTGCGCCGAGGACACGCGCGGCGCCAGGAGCCGCTTCCTGCGGGACAAGGCGCGCTGCGAGCAGCAGCTCCAGCAGAGGATGCGGGAGCTCACCTGGGGCGCCGAGGAGGTGGCGCTGCGGGCGCTGATCCAGCACGTGGAGCAGGTGAAAGCGGAGAACAGGCTGCTGCGGCAGGAGCTGCGGCGCCTCCTGCAGCACTGCCAGCTGCTGCGGGACACCAGCACGCAGCTGCGGGACCAGCAGGAGCAGCTGCTGCGGGAGACGCGCTGCGCGCAGCGGGCAGCGCTGCTCGCCCGCCGCGGGGGCCCGCTGGCCCCGAACCGCCTGGCCGTGCCCTGGAGGAACTAAACGCGGCAGCGACCGAGCCCTGGGGGCCGGGGAAGCGCTGAGGGCTCGGAGCTCTGCTCACAAGGATCCCTGAAATGCATTTATGGACTAGACCCGTGTCCCTGTTCTCCCTCTGTCCCGGGGAGGTGCTGGCTGCCCCGGCCCAGGAAAGGTTCAAGGCCAGGGTTGGATGGGGTTTGGAGCAGCCTGGCCCAGGGGAAGATGTCCCTGGCCGGGCAGGGCTGGCCCCGGACGCGCTTTAAGGTCGCTCCATCCCGAACCATTCCCGAGCCCGGGCCGGGCGCTCGGCAGCGCCCCCAGCTCGTGCTGCCGCCTGCTGGTGGCACCCGGAACTGCAGGCGGGGCCGGCGCATGCGCAGTGCCGCTGCTGGCCCGCGCTCGCTGCTGCCCTCCGCTGGGCGATTCCCGAACCGCAGCTGCGGGGCGAGCTCGGGAGCCGCGCGGGCTAATGAGGAAAATCCGATTTTTTTGGCCGAAAAAGAGTTTCCCGAGCGAAACAGCAGGTTTTTCATAAATAAACGAGTGGTTCTGCCTCTCTCCTATTTCCTCTATTTGATTTTTCATACTTCTTCTGTTTTTCTTTTATTTTCCTCCCAATGCTTCTTTCGTTTTGTTGCCTCTGTTATAAACGAGAAACAAAAGTCTCGATATTCAGCGAAATTTAGATTGTTTTATTTTATACAGACAGAACCAGCAGTGCAGCTCCGGGTTCTTTTCTTTTCTTTTTATTTTTTTTTTTTTTTTTTTTTTTTTTTTTTCGTATTCTTGTTTATACAAACTCCAAAACTTCTGATAAACTTTTGGTTCACCAGGTGAGCAAGGATCAAATTTTTGATAAAATTTTGATATGCTGGGCAAGTAAAAATCAAATTTTTGATAAACTTTTGATACACCAAATGAGAAAAATTAATTTTTTTATAAACTTTTGATATGCCAGGCAAGTAAAAATCAAATTTATGATAAACTTTTGATACATTAGGTGAGTAAAAATCAAATTTTTGATAAACTTTTAAAACACTGGGTGAGCAAGGATCAAATTTTTTATTAATTTTTGATATGCTAGGAGAGAGAAAAAAATTAATTTTTTTAATAAACTTTTGTTATGACAGGCAAGTAAAAATCAAATTTCTGATAAACCTTTGATGCACCAGGCAAGAAAAATCAATTTTTTATGAACTTTTGATTCACCAGGTGAGTAAGGATCAAATTTTTGATAAACTTTTGATACGCCAAGTGAGAAAAATCAAATTTTTTATGAACTTTTGATACACAAGGCAAATAAAAATCAAATTTCTGATAAACTTTTGATATGCCAGGTGAGTAAAAACCAAATTTCTGATAAACTTTTGATACAACAGGTGAGCAAGGATCAAATTTTTGATAAATTTTTGGTATGTCAGGAAAGTGAAATTCAATTTTTAAAATAAATTTAATAAAAAACAAAATTAAATAATGAAGTTTAAATAAAAATAAAAGTTTCCCCCCCAACCTGTAAATCAAATTTTTTTTTTTTTTTTTTTTTTTTTTCCCTCTCTTTTCCCACCATTGTGGTTCCTTCTTGTAACTGAGATCAATAAATTCTTTCCCTGGAGTTCTGGTGTTTGTCACCCTTCTCTTCATCTTCATCCAGACAGGAAAATCCAAAAATGTGAAGGATTTCCTGATTATCCTCTTTACCATTTTCTGTTACATGAACAAAAGTTTTTTACATCACCACGTTATAAATATATAAAAATATATAAAAATATATAAAAATATATAAAAATATATAAATATAAATATAAATATAAATATAAATATAAATATATTAAATATATTAAATATATTAAATATATTAAATATATAAAAATATATAAAATATATATAAAATATTTATATTTATATTTATATTTATATTATAAAATTAATAATAAATAATAATAAAATTAATATAATGATTTATAATATTTTATATAATTTATATAATTTAATAAATATAAATAGAAAAATAAAAAATAAATATATAAAATATAAAAATATATTTATCACGCTACTCTTTCTAAGTTTTGTTAACAGCAGAACTAAAAAAAACTCTATTCATTCAGCAAACTTTTCCAACATTACACACACAGCCTTCATTTTAACATTTGTGAAAAGCCAATAATATAATATTCACTGTCCCTGGAACACATCCTGGCACTCTGTCCTGGTTTAGGGCAAATTTGGGAAGAAACTTTTAATTTATTTTTTTTTAGAAAACAAATTTAAGCAGTTTTTTTCCTTAACTAGTTTGGGAAAAATATTTTCCTCAAGAGAAGTGGTAAAAAAACCTGTTTATTTATTTAACAGGCAAAGCACTTCCCAGCACAAAAATTAACAATGTTAAACAGCAAAACTCATTTTTCTGCAGAGATTACAAAGGTAGAAGATTTTTTTTTTGTGGGTTGCAGTTTTTTGGTGGTCACCCCAAGAATCACTCGTTGGGGTCTCTCAGCTTCTGCAGGGCCTGGGTGAGCAGGAAATGCAGGTTTGGAAGTGGAAGTTGTTCAGGTATTGCTGGAATTCCTGGTTTGGAGTTCTGCTAAGAAAGGCAGGAGACTCTCATTGAAATGGAGAATGCAAACCCCCTCCCTCCAAATTATTATAAATTTGAAATTAAGGGGCTCTCAGGCAAAGAGATGGGAATTAGGAATAACAGTTCTGTACTAGGAAAATTAAAATAGAAATGCAGTATTACAAAGAGCAATCCCAAACCCTGCCAGAGTCAGAATCCAAGCTGACACCCATCAGTCTGTCAGGGTGTTGGCACAGTCCCATTCCATGGTGGCTGCATCCTCCTGCAGTGGCAGATGTGGCTCAGCTGGAGCAGTGCTCCTGGAGAAGGTGCAGTTCCTCTGAAGGTGCAGGGATGATGTGGAAATATTCATTAAAATGGGCTTGTTCACAAACACAAGCCAGCACTTCTCCTGAATCATTTGCACGGCTTCATCTCTTTTAAGAAATTATTTTATTGTCCTGATGAGTCATAAAAGTGGATTCAGGGCACGGTTTTCACCGAGTGCCACAATACCCCAGATCATTCACCTTGAGCTTCTGATTTGGCAGGCGCTGCTCATTCTGTGCTACTTCTGATTAAGTTGTTTTGAAAAGAACCCCAGTGTTCTCCTGAGTCTCCCCCACAAAGGAGGCCCCAGAACAAGCTTTGATTTGGACTCCTGAGGAGGGACACGCATTCTGTAACTCAAAGATGGCCCCAATTTCCGCATCTCCCGTGGGATCTCCAGATTTTAACAAACCCCTTTGAGCTTTTTGTGTTCCAATGACATCACCCGACTTGTGGGGTGCCTTTGAAAACAGCTCGATCACAAAACAACTGTGAGCCACAGCAGCGACTGTTCTGCTCATCCCAGGGGCCAGGAAATCCAATTTAGGACAGAAGTTTATGGTTTTGCTATGCAGTTTATACTCTGATCACCGTAACCCCAAGGAGATGTGGCACCAAGGGCAGAGCTCACAGTGTCACAAAGAGCTCTGGAGGAGGCAGCAGGAAAAAGAGCAAACAGAGGAACTCACTTGAGGTCTGCTTTGGGCATTGCTCATGCCTGTGGAGCCTCATGGAAAGAAAGAAATCCATTCACAGCACAGGGATCTCTGGTTAAATATGAACAGGAAATATTGCCTGGGGGGGCACTGGGGGGCACATGGGACTGGAGCCCTGTGCTGAGGGGCCACGGGGATTCTCGTGGGACTGGGAGAGGGATTGAAGTATGGGGGGGGTAACAAAGGGAACCCTGGGGGACCCCAGGCCTGGGGACAGTGTCCTGAGAGGCAGGGGGTCACCAGGATGGGTACAAGGGACTGGGAGAGGGATTGGGGTCACCAGAGGCACTGGGACACACTGGGATGGGGGAATACAAAACTATGGGAGGGGGATTGGGGTGCTGGGGGGCTCTGGGGTTGTTGGAAGGGGTCAGGAAGTGACCCCAGGATTTGGGATGAGGGTCCTGCAGGGGAGCTGAGAAGACACCGTGAGGGACTGTGGGAGTGGGATTGGGGTTTGGGGGACACTGGGGAGGCTCCAGGAGTGACCCCAAGATTTAAGATCGGGGTCCCAGGACATGTCCGGGGGTCTCCTGGCTGGGGGTGCCTCCCCTCCCCGGGCTGACCCCACTGTCCCTCCCCAGCCCCTCACCAAGGAATCCTCCCCATGTCCTCCCATGTCCCTCAGTGTCCCATCAGTGTCCCATTAGTGTCCCCTGGGGCTCTTCAGTGTCCCCTCAGCATCCTCTGTATCCTATGAGTTTCCCCTGGGACCTCTCAGTTTCCCCTCAGCCTCCCCTGTATCCCCCATTGTCTTCCTTGTGTCCCCTCTGTGTCCACTCTGTGTCCACTCTGTGCCCACTCTGTGCCCACTCTGTGTCTCCTCTGAGTCCCCCAGAGTCCCCCAGTGGCCCCTGTGGACTCTCCTCTCCATGGCCCCCCTGGCTCAGACCCTGGCCCTGCTGGCAATGGCTGTGGCCACTGTGGCCATCGATGTGAAGCCCCTGGACATGGCCCAGAATTCCTTTGATGACCAGTACCTGACCTGTGCCCACGACATGGCCAAGAAGCTGCCAGAGCTCAGGAGCACCGAGTTCCTGCAGAATGCCGAGTTTGCCCAGGTCTGGCCTAAGGCCAGGGCCACATGGCAGGCACAGGGGACCCCTGTGACCCCTCTGAGCCAGGCCCAGGCCATCACCCTCATGGCCTACACCCTGCAGGACGTGCACAGGCAGTTCAACGCGGCTGTGAATGAGACTGGCAGCTCCTGCCAGTGTCTTAGGCTGAAATGCAGGATGTGACCAAAAGTATGAGTTATAGAAAGTCCAAATCAGGAGTCCAAATCAGGAGTCCAAATCAAAGGTCATCCTGGGGTCTCCGTTATGGGTGAGACTCAGGAGCCCTGTGGTGTGGTCACTGCTGAAGGCTCGTGGAAAAATCCAACTCAGATTTTTCCTGGGCTGTTGGCTTTTGTGCTCCAGCTCAGAGCTTTCTCTTTTCTTAGAGACAAACAAGAGAAGGAGGAATGAATAACACAGATTAACACCTCATGTTGACCAGAGAGCTGTGTGAGAGTCTCGTGATGTTTTGCAGAAAGCATGCTTGCAAAGAGGCGTTGCCTTCTTAGACCAATGAATCTTTCCTATTTTGTTTTGCATGATCTATCTTATATAAACACGACAGCTTTTCAATAAATAATTCTTCTTGCTGCTTTGGAAAAGTCATGTGTATCACTGCATTATTCGCTGTTCCTAATCAGACAGTGACACTGTGGAGCATCACCATCTGCTGAAACCAGGTGGGACAGTGATCCTTATCTCACTGAGAGATATCCCCTGTTAATGGGCCATCTGTTAAAACCAGCTGGTGCAATCATTTTTATCTCTCCCACAGCCCATCCTCCCTCCAGGAGAGATCTCCTGTTAATGGCCATTGAGTCCCAGGGCATGGCTGATAAAATTCCATCATCCCATGGGAGATGCTCCAGCCAGGGGAGGAGCCAAGCCTTTCCTACCCAGAGAAAAACTGACATTTGGAACAGCAGAGCAGCCTTTGCCACTGGATTCCAGAGGAAAGCCAGACCTTTCCACATCATCCCTGCACCTTCAGAGGAAACTGCCCCTTCTCCAGGAGCACTGCTCCAGCTGAGCCACATCTGCCACTGCAGGAGGATGCAGCCACCATGGAATGGGACTGTGCCAACACCCTGACTGACTGACGGGTGTCAGCTTGGATTCTGACTCTGGCAGGGTTGGGATTGTTCTTTGTAATACTGCATTTCTATTTTAATCTTCACAGTAAAGAACTGTTATCCCTAATTCCCATTTCTTTGCCTGACAGCCCCTTAATTTCAAATTTGTAATAATTTGGAGGGAGGGGATTTACATTCTCTATTTCAAATAGAGTCTCCTGCCTTTCTTAGCAGACACCCATCCTCCAAATCAGGACAATAACGAAGAGATGAGACCCCCGTTTGATGCAGGCATAAAGCCGATTTTCTGATTTCACACATCAATATAAACCTTTTGAACTCTAGTTAAAAATAGCACAACCACACTATAGATTTTTCTGTAACATTATTTAATCAGAGCCTCGCACAGACCTGTACAGACCAGCACAGGCACGTCCGGTCTTGCATGATTCATCTAAAACAAAGCACACCAAGCTCACATTTTACTTCTCCATTCAGGGTTCTGTCTCGGCTTGCCAGGGCTTGTGGCCTCCCAAACTTAGCCCATCCACTTCAGCCATGAGTTGAGCAGTGCTCTGAGCCCTGCCCTCCAGCTCTATTGCCAAATAATTTTTTTGGTTCAATTGATTTGGAACAATTATTTAATTCCTTCAAATTATTTTGAATTCTTTTGTCAGAATAATTTAATGGAATTTTTTTGATAGAATAGTTTAATGGAATTGTTTTGATGCAATTATTTAATAGAATTGTTTTGATAGAATAACTAAAGGCGATTGTTCTGACAGGATTATTTAATGGAATTGTTTTGATAGAAAAATTTAATAGAATTTTATTGATACAATTGATTTGAAACAGTTATTTAATAGAATAGTTTTGATAGAATAATTCAATGGAATTGTTTTGGTCGAATTATTTAGTAGAATTGCGTTGCACAATGGCCTTGGTGGCCACACGGGCCACAGTGGCTGTGGGAGCCCTGTGGCTCAGATGGTCTCAGATGGTGGTCACAGTCCTTGTAGTGACCACGGTGGACGCAGCAGCCAGCATGCCAATGGTGGCTGCAGTGACTTCATGAAGGCCATGGTGGCCATAGTGGCAGTGATGGCCTTGGTAGCCTTGGTGGCCTTTTTTTATTGGGGATCCTGGTGATCATGGTGGCCACAATGACCGCAGTGACCTCAGTGACCTTGGTGGCTTCATGGCTCAGAGGATCCCAGTGGCCATTGTGAGGGTTGTGGTGGCCAGGAGGAGTCCTCTACGGCATCAGGGGCCGTGGGGACGCTCCCACCTGGGGGACAAAGAGAGGGGTCAGGGGGACCATGGGCAAGTGAGGGGGTTGGGGACGGCCATAACGGGGGCTGGGGGTGACAGGAGAGATGGGGACCATGAGGTGACAGTGACAGGGTGGGGGGGGGCATGAGGGGGGTGACAGGGGCTAGGGAGGTCGGGGGGGCATGGTGGGAGGGGTGACAGGGGTCAGGGTGACAGGGGTCAGGGTGACAGGGCTTGCCAGGGGATCAGGGGGTGCCATGTGGTGCCCACACCCAGCCACGTCCAGCACACAGGGCCTGTCCCCCCAGCACTGTCAGTGGAGAGGAGGGACAGGGTTGGAACGAGGAGGTCCCTGTCCCTGTCCTTGTCCTTGTCCTTGTCCTTGTCCTTGTCCTTGTCCTTGTCCTTGTCCTCCCCGGGCAGGGGTTTCCCTGTCCCTTTCTCTGTCCCCTCCCAGATGTGAGGGTCCCCATCTCTGTGCCCTATCATGAAATTCCTGTCCCCATACTTGGAATCCCCAGCACAGGGTGTCCCCAAACACCATAAATTCCCCTGTCCGTGTCCCCCATGACCAGTGAGTGTCATTGTCCCCTGTGCCTCATCAGGGGTGTCCCCACAGCCCCAGGCTGTCCCCACCTTTCAGCCACTCGCAGTTGTATTTGCTGTATGTCCCGATGGAGTCGAGGTGGATCTCCACCTTCTGCCCTTTCTCAATAACCTTGGTGACTTTGAACTTCTCAAAGGGTGGGATCAGCACCTCATCCTTCTTGGGATATTGAGAGAATGCCTTGATGTCAGCGCCGTGACACGTCTGCACCTGGAACACCGTGGTTCTCCCGTATTTTTCAGCGACTGTTTTGAGAAGTGACGATGACAGGAATAGACCAAACCGGACGATGTCACCAGGCTTTGCCTTGTACAGTACGGAGTTCACCCCCCGGAACACCAAGTGACATTTCTGCTCTTTCTGAGCAGCCCTCAGCGTGGCCAGGATGTCGGTGAGCACGAAATGCAGAGCTTTGAAGGGGAAATTGTCCCGGTATTCCTGGGGAGAGCGCCCAGCCACTCTCACATTCAGGTTGAACGGAGCATCCAGGTGACTCATGGTGCAGGCCATGAGGGCAATGGCCTGGTCTGAGGACGACAGAGGGGACACAGGGGACCCCCGACTCTGCCACTTTTCAATGGCCAGAGGCCAGATGTCAGCGAAAAGAGAATTGTTCTGGAACTCGGAGCGGTTCAGGGCCGGCAGCTCTGCCTTCATGGCAGGGCCACAGCCCTGGTACTGGTCATCGAAGGAGTCCAGGGCCATGTCCAGGGGCATTTCCACAACGGCTTTGGTGGCCACGGTCATTGCCAGCAGAGCCAGGGTGAGAGCCAGGAGGGCCATGGCAGGGAGAGGCCACAGGGACACAGTGTGGGCACTGGGGGTCACTGAGGGGACATAGAGGTGACAGTGAGAGGGTTCCTCAGTGATGGACTGGGGAGGGCAGTGGGGTCAGCCCAGGGGGAAAGGAGGCACTCCTGGCCAGGAGACCCCTGCACATGTCTGGGGTCCTTCATCCCAAATCCTGGGGTTACTTTTGTCTCCCCAACATCCCCCAGCCCCCAGGGACCCCAATCCAAATCCCACAGTACCACGGCTCCCCAAGCAGCCCAATCCTACTCCCACGATTACAATTCCCCTCAGCCCCCAGGACACCGACCCAAATCCTGGGGTCATTCCCAGAGCCCCTCAGTGTTCCCCTCAGCCTGTCCCCAGACCTCAATCCCACTCCCAGTCCCCAATTTCTTTGGGGTCACCCCGGAACTTCAACCCAAATCTGGGCATCACCCCCTACCTCCACAGTGTGTCCCAGCCCCCCCATGACCCCAATCCCACTCCCACCATCCTGTGTCCCCCCTCACTTTCCCCCACAGCACCCCATGACCCCAATCCCAGTCCTGTGACTCCCCCAGTGCCCCCCAGACCCCAATCCCACAGTCCCCTGTCCCCCCAAGTGTCCCCAGTGTCCCCCCAGCCCCTGATACCCAAATCAGCCGCAGTGAACGCCCTGGCTCACCTGTGGTCCCAGAGAGCCGGAATTCTTTATCAGCTCGAACTCACAGCGGATCTCTCCTGCTCCTGCAGCTCAGCGGGGCTTTGCACAGGGTATTTATCCACTCTAATTATAAATATTCATTAAAATGGGCTGTATAGATAACACAGACCCAGGCCTTTTCCCGTAAATAATTTCCATGTCTCCACCTTTTTTAAGATAGGATTTATTGCTCTGGTGAGCCATAAAAGGGGCTTCAGGTCAAGGTTTTCAATGAATGCCCCAATATCCGGCATCACCTCCCCTTGAACTTTCACTTTTGGTCAGCATTGCCACTTCTGAGTTACGGAACTTGCCAAAAAAGGGAGTTGACTTTATCTGTTTCTCCACATGCTCCAACCACGTTTATCCTGCTGTGTCCCCACTTTTGCATCCTTCTATATTTCCTGCTACTTCATTTTTCAGCCCTATCCAGCACCTTCAGGGGAGCTGAAATTTTCTCTTCTCTCTCTTATTTCCCACCCACCACGATCCCAATCCCACGGTCCCACATCCCCCAGTGTCCCCAGTCCCACTCCCCACTGCTCCCTGGGTTGCTCTCACACCCCAAACACCAAATGGGGTTCCCTACCAGGTGACATCCCCATAGACACCCCGAGCCTGGAGATGATCTCTCGCCATCCCATCAACTCCCCTGAGGTTTGCTGATGTTTCCCTCCTTCACCAACTGCAGCATCAGCTGGGGTGGGCCTGGCCTGGTTATTGGGAGTTACCACCCACCCACCCTCTTTACTGGGGCCTATTCCATAAGAAGCCAATTTTCCATCTGCCCAACTCTATCCAGGCCTCCCCTCTGGGGGTGAAATTCCTTTATCAGGTGTGAGGTTAGAACTCCAGTGCTCTTAGGCACCAAATTTGTCAGGTTATCTTAAATGAGCAAGCAGCAAATAGTTGCTAAAAGGCTGTTTATTACAAAGGCACATCAGTCTCAAAAGCAAAGTTGCAGACATTAAAGTCCATCCTAAGTTTTGAATACAGTCAACAAAGTTCAACAGAGAAAATCCTATTGGTGGAACAGCAAGGGGGAATACAGCTGGAGAGCAGAACTGCGGGCACTGCTCAGCTGGTCACAACCAACAAGGATGTGCTGGCTGTAGTAGGTCTCAAGCCTTGGAAAGAATAAGCAGGATTTTGAAGAAGGAATGCAAAAGATAAAGTGCTTGGCGCGAGGTTCTTAGCACGCAGTTTTGTGGGGAATAACGCGAATTACTGCATGCGCCTGCTTAGCGTAAAGCGAGGCAGAGACTGAGCAATGTTATTTAGTTACGAGTGAGCAATATAGGCTGGTTACATGAATATTATTGGTGGGCTATTTTTAGCAATAGCTGGAAAAGTATATGAACTCTGCTTTGTGTATCAATAAACGGCTTTAAGGCTCAATGCAAGCACAGCATGAAGATACTGCCTCCTCATTACCACCGCTGTCAGGTGGCCACAGTGGCCACAGTGACCTCAGTGACCTTGGGGGCCTTGTGGCTCAGAGGATCCTGGTGGCCATTGCCAGGACTGTGGTGGCCCGGAGGAGTCCTCCGAGGTGGTCGGGGGCCGTGGGGACTCTCCCACCAAGGGGACAAAGAGGGGAGTCAGGAACCATGGGGGAGTGAAGGGGTCGGGTGCAGCTGTAATGGGGGCTGGGGGTGACGGGAGAGATGGGGACCATGAGGTGACAGTGACAGGGTGGGGGGGGAGGTCATGGTGGGGTGCAGGGGGCAGGGAGTTCAGGGGGGTGAGGGTGGGAGTGAGGGGTGACTAGAGTCAGGGTGACAGTGGATGGCAGGGTGTAACAAATGTTCAGGGGGTGCCATGGGAGTGACAGGGGGTGACAGGGTACAGGGGTTGCCTTTGGGGGCCCAGCCCACCCACATCCAGCACACAGGGCCTGTTCTCACAGCACTGTGTGTGGAGAGGAGGAACAGAGTCAGAACACGGTAAGAACAGGGGGTCCCTGTTCCTGTCCCTGTCCCTGTCCCTTCCTGTTCCCTGTCCCTGTCCCTGTCCCTGTCCCTGTCCCTGTCCCTGTCCCTGTCCCTCTCCTCCACTGGCAAGGGTTTCCTCGTCCCTATCCCTTCCCAAATGTGTGGGTCCCTGTCCCTGTGCTCTGTCGTGGATGTTCCTGTCCCCATGCCCACTGTTGGTGTCCCCAGACTTGGCGTCCCCAGCACAGGGTGTCATTATCCTCACATACATTGTGGGTGCTCCTGTCCCAGTGAGTGCCATTGTCCCCTGTGCCTCATCATAGATGTCCCCATGGCCCATTGGGTGCCTCCATGGCCCCAGTGGCTGTCCCTACTGCACCAGGCTGTTCCCGCCTTTCAGCCACTCGCAGTTGTATTTGCTGTAGGTCCCGATGGAGTCAAGGAAAATTTCCACCTTCACCCCATAATCAATGATTTTGGTGACCTTGAACTTCTCGAAGGGTGGGATCAGCACCTCATCAGTCTTGGGATTTCCAGTGACTGAGTTGATGTCCCCTCTGTGACACATCTGCACCTGGAACACCGTGGGGGTCCTCAAACTCTCAATGTCACCATCGCAATGCGATGACAACGCGAATTGTCCAAGCTGGATGATGTCGCCAGGATTTGCACTGAACTTGTACTTTGGGTCCACGTGGATCACACAGTGACATTCCTGCTCCTTCTGAGTGGCCCCCAGTGTGGCCAGGGCATCGGTCAGCAGGAGTGTTTTGAAGTGGAAGTTGTCCCAGTATTCCTGTGGAGAGCTCCCAACCACTCTCACTTTGTCGCTGAACTTGTGCAGGTCAGCCATGGTGTAGGCCATGATGGCGATGGCCTGGTCTGACGATGACAGAGGGGACCCCGAAATCGCCACCTGACCAGGGGCTCAGACCAGCCATTGGCAAACAAAGAATTATCCTGGAAATCGGTGCGGTTCAGGGCCGGAAAAACCTCCATTATGGCAGGGCCACAGCCCTGGTACCGCTCATCAAAGTAGTTGGAGGCCATGTCCACGAACCCCATCCTACTCCCATGATTACAATCTCCCTCACCCCCGACCCCAGCCCAAATCCCAGGGTCACTCCCTGAGCCCCTCAGCGTTCCCCTCGGCCTGTCCCCAGACCCCAATCCCACTCCCAGTCCCCAATTTCTTTGGTGTCACCCCAGAACCTCAACCCAAATCCAGGTATCACCCCTACCCCCACAGTGTGTCCCAGGTCCCCCATGACCCCAATCCCACTCCCACCATCCCATGTCCCCCTCACTTTCCCCCAGTGGCCCCCAAACCGCAATCCCACAGTCCCCTGTCCCCTCCAAGTGTCCCCAGTGTCCCCCCAGCCCCTGATACCCAAATCAGCCAGAGTGAACTCCCTGGCAAACCTGGAGGTACCAGAGAGCCGGAATTCTTTATCAGCTCGGACTCACAGCGGATCTCTCCTGCTCCTGCAGCTCAGGGGGGCTTTGCACAGGGTATTTATCCACCCTAATTATAAATATTCATTAAAATGGGCTGCTTAGCTAATACAGAGCCAGGGCTTTTCCCGTAAATAATTTCCATGACTCTGCCTCTTCAAAGAAATAATTTTATTGTCTTTGAGAGTGATAAAAGCAGATTCAGGGCACAGTTTTTTTATTGAGTGCCCTAATATTCCACATCACCTCACCTTGAACTTTCACTTTTGGCTGGCTCTGCTCCTTCTGTGCTCCTTCTGATCAAGACACTTTGAAAAGCACCCCACAGGTCTGAGTGTCCCCCACAAAGGAGGCCCCAGAATGAGCTTTGATTTTAACTCCTGAGGAAGGACATGGGTTCTGTAACTCAAAGATGGCCCAAATTTCCATGTCTCCCGTGGGATCTCCAGATTTTAACAAAGCCCTTTGAGCTTTTCGTGCACCAATGACAGCACCCAACCTGTTGGTGCTTTTCAAAACAGCTCGATCACAAAACAACTGTGAGCTGCAACAGAGACTGTTCTCCTCATCCCAGGGGCCAGGAAATCCAATTTAGGACAGAAGTTTATGGTTTTGCTATACAATTTATACTCCGCTCACCGTAACCCCAAGGAGATGTGGCACCAAGGGCAGAGCTCCCAGTGTCACAAAGAGCTCTGGAAGTGGCAGCAGGAAAAAGAGCAAACAGAGGAACTCACTTGAGATCTGCTTTAGGCATTGCTCATGCCCATGGAGCCACATGGAAAGAAAGAAATCCATTCACAGCACAGGGATCTCTGATTAAATATTAACAGGAAATATTGTCCTTCCTCGATAGCAGCCAGCTGCCCAAAGCAGTGCCTGTGCCACAGTCCAGTGCACAGTAGTTTAGGGATTGCCAAATCTGTGAGGAAAATTGCCTGGCAATAAAGGACCCTGGAGTTAACTCCTGATAAAGGAATTTTACAACTAAAGGGGAGGAGACCTGGATAGAGTTGGGTAGATGGAAAATTGGCTGCTTGTGGAAAAGGCCCCAGTAAAGAGAGTGGGTGGGTGGTAACTCCCAATAACCAGGCCAGGCCCACCCCAACTGGTGCTGCAGTTGGTGAAGGAGAGAAGCAGCAGCAAACCTCGGGTGAGTCGACAGGATGGGGAGAGATGATCCCCAGGCTCAGTGTGCCTACGGAGATGTCACCTGGTAGGGGACCCCATTTGGTGTCTGGGGTGTGACAGCAACCCAGTGAGCAGTGGGAAGTGGGACTGGGGGCACTGGGGGATGTGGGACCGTGGGATTGGGGTCCCGGGGGGCGAGAAATAAGAGAGAGAAGAGAAATTTTCAGTTCCCTAGAACGTGCTGGGGAGGGCTGAAATACGAACCAGAAGGAAAACGTAAATGTGGCTGCAGTGGGTGGTTAAAGAGATGAAGGGAACTCCTGTTTTTGGCAAGTTCTGTAATACAGAAGGGGGATTGCAAGCTAAAAATCAAAGTTTAAGGCAATATGAGGGAGGATATTGGGGCACTCAGTGAAAACCGTGCCCTGAAGTGCCTTTTATGGCTCCCCAGGGCAGTAAAATTCTCTCATAAAAGAGGCAGAGCCATGCAAATTATTTACAGTAATAAATAAAACCAGCCCTGGTTTTGTGTTAGCTAAGCAGCCCATTTTAATGAATATTTATAATTAGGGTGGATAAATACCCTGTGCAAAGCCCTCCTGAGCTGCAGGAGCAGGAGAGATCCGCTGTGAGTCTGAGCTGATAAAGAATTCCGGCTCTCTGGGACATCCAGGTGTTTCAGGGAGTTTACTCGAGCTGATTTGGGTATCAGGGGCTGGGGGGACACTGGGGACACTTGGGGGGACAGGGGACTGTGGGATTGGGGTCTGGGGGGCACTGGGGGAGTCACAGGACTGGGATTGGGGTCCTGGGGTGCTCGGGGGGAAAGTGAGGGGGGGCATGGGATGGTGGGATTGGGGTCATGGGGACAGGCTGAGGGGAACACTGAGGGGCTCAGGAAGTGGCCTGGGGGTGCTGAGGGGAATTGTAATTATGGGGGTGGGATTGGTCTTCTGGGGGGGGGGGGGCATGGCACTGTGGACTGGGACTGGGGATGCTGAGAGCTGCCTCCCTTTTTCCTGGGCTGACCCCACTGCCCTCCCCAGTCCGTCACTGAGACACCTTTCCAGTCTCACTTCCGTGTCCCCTCCGTGTCCCCCAGTGTCCCCTCTGTGTCCCCTCTGTGTCCCCCAGTGCCCACACTGGTCCCTGTGGCCTCTCCCCTCCATGGCCCTCCTGGCTCTCACCCTGGCTCTGCTGGCAATGACTGTGGCCACCACGGCCATTGAGGTGATACCCCTGGACATGGCCCCAGACTCCTTCGATGACCGGTACCAGGGCTGTCGCTCTGCCATGTATAAGGAGCTGCCAGCCCTGAACACCTCTGAGTTACAGAAGAATCCTCTGTTTGCCATGGTCTGGCCGGAGGCTGTGAAAGAGTGGCAGAGACGAGGGTCCCCTCTGTCTCCTCTGTCATCCTCAGACCAGGCCGTCGCCATCATGGCCTACACCATGGATGACCTGTACCAGCAGTTCAATGAGAAAGTGAGAGTGGCCGGGAGCTCCCCGCAGGAATACCGGGACAATTTCCACTTCAAAACTCTGCATTTCCTGCTGACCGACGCCCTGGCCACGCTGAGGGTCCAGGAGAGACAGAAATGTCACTGTGTGTTCAGGGGGGTGGGCAAGTACAAGTTCAAGGCAAATGTTGGTGACAAGGTCCGGTTCGGTCGATTCGCGTCAACATCAATTTGCAAAGAAAAAGCCGGAAATTTCGGAACCACCACGATGTTTGTGGTGCGAACATGTTACGGTGCATACATCGAGGCATTCTCCAACTTTGAGGATGAGGAGGAGGTGCTGATCGCACCCTTCGAGCAGTTCAAGGTCATCAAGGTCAATGATTATGGGGAGAAGGTGGAGATCCACCTTGACTCCATCGGGATCCACAGCAATTACAGCTGCGAGTGGCTGAAAGGTGGGGAAAGCCTGGGGCTGTGGGGACACCCACTGGGGCCTTGGGGACACCCACTGGGGATATGGGGACACCCCTGATGAGGCACAGGGGACAATGACACTCACTGGGCATGGGGGACAGGGACGGGGCACTCATGGGTGTATGTGGGGACAAGGACACCCTGTGCTGGGGACACCAAGTATGGGGACTGGAATGTCCATGACAGGGCACAAGGCTGGGGACCCCCACATCTGGGACAGGGAAAGGGACCCCCTGTTCTAACGCTGTCCCTCCTCTCCACAGACAGTTCTGTGGGACAGACCCTGTGTGCTGGATGTGGGTGGGCCAGGAGCCCCCAAGGCACCCCCTGCCCCCTGTCACCCCCTGTTTCCCTGTCCCCTGTCACCCCTAAGCCCATCATGACCTCCATGACCTCCCTGGCCCCTGCAAACCCTTATACCCCCAAACCTGTCACTGTCACCCCATGACCCCCATCTCTCCTATCACCCCCAGCCCATTATGGCCGTCCTGACCCCCTCACTCGCCCATGGTCCCCCTGACGTCCCCTCTTTTGTCCCCCAGGCAAGGGTGTCACCCCAGAGGACTCCTCCTTGTCTGCACAGTTCTGGGAACGGCCACAGGGATCCTCTGATTCACGAAGCTTTGAAGAGCTCTGCAGTCGCTGTTACAACCACGATCACACTCAGGGAAACAAGGCCACTGCTGCCACTATTGTCACCTTGGCCACCATGGCCTCCATGTGGTCACTGTGGCCACCACTGGCACTGTGACCGCTGCATCCACCACAGCCACTCAGGCCACCATGGTCACTATGATCACCAAGGCCACTGTGACCACCATGATCACCAAGACTCCCTGAGCCATAATCCAAAGGTTGGATATTTTTGTTAGTTATTAGGATGTTGCTTTTTCCATAACTAAAATTACCAATTCACTTGATAAAAATTAGATAGAATAAGATAATAAAACAACAATTATGTAAGAAATAAGGCAGTATAAAGGTAAAGTGAAGTAGTATAAAGATAAGATGATAGGTAAGATAAGATAAGATATAAGATTATACTAAAATAAGAGTGAGAAAAGGATAAGAAAAGATAAGATAGCAAAGATGATTTGGCTGGTGCAAGAAAAAGAAGGGGGAAATGTTGTCATGCTGAACGGGGTTTGGACCCCGGTGGACATGTCTGTACAAATCTGGGCCTTGTGTGTGTGCACCAGCCAAAAACTCCATTTAGTTGCTCTTTTATCTGTTCAGTTCTTTCTGCATATTTTGCTGTTTGCTCACACTCTTCTTTCACACGCTCTCTGTTTTTGTGTATTTCTTAGTTTAACCCAGTGTTTATAACAGGGGCACAGCATGAGAAAATCTGAGAAGTTTTTCGATAACTTGTCGAAACCCCCCAAGGCCACCGGAACATGAACGATGTTAAAATTGGGAGAAAAGAATTTGAAAACACAGAATACCAAGATTAGAAGATTCAAGCTAATGGGAGGCAGCAAAGATCCTGAAGAGCACCAATTAGAGACTTTCAGGAGTTTGAAGGGGTGGATCAATATCCTAAAATTACCAATTGTAGAGTATGTTCCCACATGGGTGATTGTTCTAGAAATGTATAATGAGGGTGAATTGTGAAGAATAAATCGGCTTCTGCAAAACCATATTGATTTGATGTTCACAAGTCCAGTTTTTTCCCGCACGAAACAGGGGGATTGGAGCTCTTAAATCAGAGAAAGTGTTTGTGTGGGAACAGAATTGGTGGAAGGGGAGTGTGCAGAGATGTCAGAGTCCGCCCGAGGGTCTCGTTATGGGCGCACGAGACCTCCTCGGACTGACATGTAGGTGATGGTTCGGGATTCGTGATTTTTCCCGAGGCCGCTGGAGAAAGAGACACTGCACGAGACGATCTTCTGTTATTGTTTTTCTTTTCATGGCTGTTATGGCTGTTTATTGTATCTTATCTACAAAGTGTCCCAGCCAGGCTGACAGAGGTCCGCTCTGCTAGGTGACCATGATCAAATGCCCCCCTGCGAGAGGCAGGACTTATCTTTTATACTCCAATCTACGTCTTCAATATTTACAATTACCTTCCAATACAGCACAATCTTATTACACTGTCCAGTTTTGTCCCCATTCAATCTGTGGCTGCCAGCATGTCATCCAACATGGATGGCTGTTGCAGGGCGACCTGGTTCAATTACCCAGCACGGCAGCCCAAACTCAGGGCCACTCGGGCCACCAGAACCAGGACACCAATGTGGTGGATAGCAAAACGGCGTTTATTGAAAGGTTACAAGGGTTTATATAGATTAGGGTGGTCTGTGGTCATTTCCTGCGGCTCATGTCCGGGTGGGTGGTCCAGGTACAGAGCAGAGGTCAGACAGGGAGAGGGGGATGGGTTTCTAACTGCCCGTTACAGCCCGAGATCTTCCGCACGCTTCCCTGTCCTTCCACATTTCTCTCCCGCCATGATTAGTAAAATTGTAGAAAAGTATAAAATGCAGATATTATAAAATTTCGAGGGTTAGTAAAGTTAGTATAAAATTATAAATGTGTTAATAACATGCACGCCTTAAAGTAATTGTCGGCGTTCGACGAACATAACGTTAACTGATTCTAAGCGTTTTTTAACGAATTGCGCTAATTTGTTTATTATGCAAGGCCCGAAGATTAGTATTAGTAAGATTATAGTGAGTGGGCCTATCAGGGTAGAGATTAGGGTGGTGAGCCATGGGGACCGGTTGAACCACGACTCAAACCAGCCCTGTTGAGCTTCTCTGGCCATTTTTCTTAGAGTTAGTCGGTATCTTAGTTCGGCCATGGAGTTTTTGACAACTTTGGAGTGGTTTACATAAAAACAGCATTCCTCTTTCAAGGCGGCACACAGGCCTCCTTGCTGCATGAACAAGAGGTCCAGTCCTCGCCTGTTTTGGAGGACGACCTCTGAGAGTGAGGAAAGGGATAGTTCTAGGGAGGAAATGGATTTCTCGATCCTATGCAAATCCTCGTCGACTGTCATCTGCAGTTGGGCCAGTCCTTGATGCTGTGTTGCAAGGGCCGAGACGCCTGTGGCAGCACTGGTAGCTCCTAGACCGAGGAGCATCGCGATGGTGATGCCCGTTACCACTGCTCGGTTTTGGAGCCAGTCAGGTTCCTCGAACTGGTGGTACACTTCTTCGTCCTCACGATACAGGATTCTGGGAACGATTAGAACTTGGACACAAAAGTCATTAGAATGATCAAATTTGTCAAGGGATACACATGGGCTTACCCCGGATTGTTGACACACCCACATTCCCGATGCAGCTGGGATCACCCACTGGAACTTCCCCCCTTTTAGTTTGACGAATTCTCAGCAGACGTCGCCCATCTGCTTTGCCAAGGTTGCATTGCCAAAGCATTTGCCTTGGCCCGTAACCTGACTTAGGGTAATGCCACTCCTGGGGGTGTCCCATCTGCATTGGTGTGGATTGTCTGACTTTGAAAAGATGAATGGGAGATCGACGGCTACACCTTCATAAAAAGGGGGTTGTGCATCATAGCATAACCAGCATGACTCCGTGAGGTTCGGGTTGGATTGGTTTAGCGATATAAAGGTAGCATTTAACACATTTAAAAATGGATCGGGAAGGGTTGGTTTGGCAAGGAAATCGGATAGGGAGAAGGTAGATTCCTGCATCTGTGTTTTGTGGCTAGAGCTATGGTTAGTTGCGATTTCTGACCCAGGTCTACTCATTGCATGAACTGGATTGGGTCCGACTGATTGGGATATTGAAGGTGGGAATCTGATAATTTGTATGTGCGCCATGATGCGGTGAGAATGATGAACAACTGCTGTCCACGCCCTGCCCGTGGCCCAGCTATCATGGGTCGGCTGCAAGATTGTCATTATATACCCTGTGCAGGTGGGCTGCTTCCTGTCTTGGGGGAGTATGTACTTATCCATAGCAAATTTTGGCTCGGGACAGCCGTGGGGAATATAGTTAATTTTCAGGAATTTATCTGGGTGTGGTGGTTTCCATCTATTGCTTGTCACAATAGTTTCACACCCCCAATATCCACAATATCCATACCCTGGGTAATTACAGTAACTTTTTCCGGGGTTGGAAGCAGGGCACCAATAGGTCTGAAATAATGCTGTGTCATGAAATTTGGGGAACCCTGTATGCCAAGGAAAAATGTCTTTTAACTTGAACTCAAAAGATGGGGTGTCAGCTGTAACATTTCTTTGATGATCCTCTCACTTGGGAGATGGCGTAGAACCCACCTGAACGGCTGGTGAGGGTAATGTTTTGTGTCTGCCTGTCCTCCGCCTACCAACCCTAGAAACAAGATAACACAGAGATACCATTGCTGCTTAGATTTTGATGGTGCGAGCTTCTCAGGTGATGCCGGGTTGCTCGGTGGTCTCTCCCTCTTTCCTGGCAGTGAGGCGTACGGGTTGCGGGGACGTCCAATGATCCATTCCTGTAAACAAAGTCTCACAATTCTCATTATCTCCACTCTTAAGGTCTGGTTTGATAGATTTGAGTGGACACCATTTAATATCCCCATCCTTTTTAACAGCCGCATACCCCCGCCCCGTGAGCACTAGCCTCCAACCTTGTTCCCATTCCCCTAGTTCATTTTTGATCACTACCCGTGGGCCTTCTCTAGCGCTCGAGTGGCCCAGTGTCTCTGGGCAGGACTGTTTGTTTCATTCCCCCTAGGGAATTGATTTAACGCTAGCAGAGCGGTTGCTAGTATGCGCGCCTGGTCACTTGAGGGAATGATGTTGGTGAAGCCTTCTGTCTTTGCTAGTACTTCCAGTTTAGTTTTCAGAGTCTGATTTGCTCTTTCCATGATGGCTTGTCCGGTGCTGTTGTACGGGATGCCATGCACCAAGGCGATGTTCCATTTCGAGATGAATGCTTGGACGGTCTTTGAGGTGAAGTTCGTGCCGTTGTCTGTCTTGATTTGTTTTGGAACTCCAAGCCATGCCATGGCTGTCAGCCAATGTTGGATGGTCGCTTTGGAATCAGTCTTAGAATGCTGTGTGGCCATGATCATACCGCTGTATGTATCTACGGTAACTGTGAGCCACATTCGGGGTTTTAACAGCTGGCATTGTGTAAAGTCTGTCTGCCATATTTCTGAGGCTTTGAGACCTCTGGGGTTGACGCCGCTCGACCAGAGTGGTGATTTCTGACAGTGAGGGCATGTGGCGACGATGTGTTTTGCATCCACGGCAGAGATTCCGCACTTCTTCGCAAGTGCTTTTGCTCCAATGTGGAGGGATTCATGCAGCTGACGGGCTTCTTTCAGCGTCCATATGCCTTTTGCAGCAGCGTCTGCCTTATCATTGCCAATCTGGTAAAATCCTTTGATTGGGTCATGGCTGTTGACGTGGATGACGGATATGGTGCCTTTCCGTGAATAGTGCTTCTTCTAGCATCGTTGCCACCGTGGACACTGACACACCTGGTCCGGACATGGCTAGGCAGAGTTTGGCCACGAATATGGAGTTAGTCACAATGTTAAGATGTTCTTCTGGAAACAGTCCACACGCTAGCACTACGGCAGCTGCTTCGAGTTGTTGGACTGAGAGAGTAGGATCTGTTGCCTTAACACATTGCCATTGTTCTCCAGACTGCCACACTGCCGCTGCGGTGGAGGTCAGTGACGATGCGTCTGTGAAGATGGTTGGTCCTGCCTTCGGTCGGTCAATTATCTTTGGTGGGAGGTCAATGTCGACGACTGTGAGCAGCTGTGTCCAAGGGGGTTTTGCTGCGTAGCGAGTCTCTCCTCCGAAGCCTGTAAGGGCCATGGCTAGATATTCAGATATTGTTGTTGACTGCACAGAGAGCTGTTTGTGGAAGGACAAGTATATTTTGGCTGGTTCGATGCCCAAATGTCTTAGGGCGAGTTTCCTGCCTTTCATGATGAGGCTGCTGATGCATTCAACTCCTGGGGAAAAAGCGCATGATGGTTTCCCCAAAATTACCCATAGTATTGGTTGGGCTTTGTCAGGGGGTCCTTGAGCTAAGGCTCCCACTCCCCCCTTTTTTGTAAAGTGAACATACAGATCGACCGGTGTACTTGAGTCCCATCTGACGAGCGTGCTTGCTGACATCTGGTGTTCGATAAAGTTGAGCGAGCTTATCGCTTCTGGTGTCAGGGTTTTCTGCTCCCATGGGTTCTTTCCTTTCAAGAGGTCGTGTAGAGGGTCCATGACCTCGGGAGGAATCAGGACAACGTTGCGGAGCCACTGTAAGGATCCTACCAGCTGCTGCACGTCATGGAGCATTTTGATGTCTCGGCAAATTTTCATCTAGGGTGGCGTTACATAGGAGCTTGTGATACCCACTCCTAGAAAGGTTACGCACGGTCCCTTTTTTATTTTTGCAGTCGCTATTTCAAAGCCGTTTGTCTTTAAGGTCTTGGTGATGATGGTTATCAGCTGGTCCACTTGGCTTGCTGACGGTGCAGCGATCAGGATGTCGTCCATGCACTTCACGATGGTCACAGTCGGATTGCTCTGCCGGACTGGTGCTAGCGCTCGGTCTACTGTGATCTGGCAGATGGTGGGGGAGTTGATCATTCCTTGGGGTAGCATCTTCCAATGAAAGCGTAGGTTGGGCCGCTGGCTGTTTGGAAAGACGATGGAAAAGGTGAACCGCTCCTTGTCGTCTTCGTGCAGAGGAATAGAAAAGAAGCAGTCTTTGATGTCGAGCACTGCGCAGGTTGCCCTCTCGGTATCATTGAGTTCATGGGCAGCAAGGTTTGTACCGAGCCCATCGGCTGGATCCTCTTGTTCACTTCCCGCAGGTCGTGCAGGAGACGAAAGCCTTCCCAGGACCGTTTAGGTATCACGAAGATTGGGGTGTTCCATGGGCTCGTGGAAGGTTCTATATGATTCTTGTGTAGCTCTCGGCTAACTAGTTCAAGGAGAGCAGACATTCGAGGCTTTGATAAAGGCCACTGTTCGATAAACACCAGGTCAACTGATTTCCAAGTCAGTTTGATGGGCAATGGTGGATATGCGCCAGTGGCCCTTAGAATAAATTTGTTACCCTAACGTCCAGCAGGGCTAGGGCATCTCTCCCCATCAAGGGTGGGCAGTCCGACATAACATATGTCATAAGGATGATAGTCCTTCCTGGTCCTCTCTCGGTGCAAAGTGTTATTGCTATCTGTTGCACGCTTCTTTGAGCCTGGGCTTGCCCTCCAACTCCGCTCACTCTGGGGGCCTCTTCCAGTCTCCACTGTCGGGGCCAGTGTATGTTTGGGATGACGGTGACTTCTGATCCTGTGTCCACCCAAAAGGGAAGGCAGATGGCTGAGTCGTCGGAGCTGTTATGAAGGCGACACACTGCCCACACAATCAGCGGGTGCCTACCCACCTTCATAGCATAGGCTACCCATGGGTCTCGTTCCTTCGCTCTCATTGCCAAGGCCACCCAGGGGCCTCGTCCCCAGGGAGCTGTTCTTGGTATTCCTGAGGTGCTGACAGGTTTGGCTGAGCTGTTGGCTGGGCGACAAAGTTGGTCATTTCTTGAGGAGGTGGTGGGTGTGGATGCCCCGTGCCCCAGTGAGGGTTGTTGTAGCTGGGCCGCTTCATGTTCCAGGAGGGAGAGGGCTGGGTGCGGCCTGGCTGCCCCCTCCCCTTCCTGTTTCCCTGAAGCCTGGATCTGCATTCCTTAGCTAAATGCCCATTCTTTCCACAAGCCCAACACGGTCCCCTAAGTCTCCCCTGGGGTGGTGGAGCAGCTGCTGGTGGCCGTCCTAACTGAGGGCAGTTTGCTGCTACATGACCTGCCTGGCCACACTTGAAGCATGCCATTACACTGGTTATTGCAGTGCGAACTGCTGCTTGGATGGGAGCTAGGTGTTCTTCCTTTGCTACATGTCTGATCATGGCTGCAACATTGGACTCAGGTGGCAGTGATCTTAAAATGTCCTTGGTGGCTGAATTGCATTGCTGGCGTAGGCAGTCTGCTAGCACGGGACCCTTTGCCTCTGAAGGTAAAGCAGAGGAATCTAATGCAGCTTGGAGACGGTCCACAAACTGAGTGAAGCTCTCACTCTCACTCTGCTTTATAGTGGACCATGGTGATGGTTTGGCTATTACTTTAGAAGCAGCACGGATTGCCTCTCGGGCAGCACGGGTTGTTGTCATAACTTCATGGGCCCGCAGGCCCTCTGCCTGTGCTTGTGGGGTTATAATGGCTGGGTCTGTGCCCATAAGCCTCTGTATACTGGAGCCGTGCAGTGGGTGGTCTGCCCCTGTTACCAAAGCCAGCTGCTTAACACAATTGTCCTCCCACTCCTGCTTAAATACAATCATCCCTGCACCGTCAAAAATCAGCCTGCATGTCTGTTTAATATCAAAAGAAAGCATATCATCTGCTCCAAAAACGCTATCAATAAGTGTAGAAACCATAGCAGAATTAATCCCTCTGTCCGCAATCGCTTTAACAATCACCTGTATGTTTTTAGGGTTTACCGGCGAGTAAGTCCTTTGATTTCCGTCTGCCCCCCCAACACGAACGGGGAACGCCAGTGTAGCTGCCGGTGCCCATTCAGCGCAAGCTATCTTTATTTTCTGCCAGTCTGTAAGCGGGGTTTGATCTCTCCCTGCTCTCCCCTTAACCCATGCGGGAGCATTGCAGCTAGTGCTCTTAAAAGCCACTGCTCCGTTTTTGTTGAAGTTTAAATCAGTATCGGAATCCTCTTCCGACCATGTCCCGGGCTGTTCATCCCAGCTCCAGTCAGACTCCGAGTCAGAAGCTGACTGCAGAGCCATTTCCGGGTTGCAGAGCTTTTTCCTCGGGCTCCGCCCCCAGCTCGTCTTGCAGGGGGCGAGCCGTTCCCTCCCCCTGGGCTGTCCCCGCCTCCTGCTGGGGGAGGCTTTTGCCTTGTAAGGGCCTGATGTAATATGAGCTCTCTGATGAGTTTTAAGCTCAGTCTCCCGGGACGCCCCTTCTCCCTGCTCTCCCGCGCATGCCCCGTTCAGCGAGCCATCCCCGCCTCCGCCCTCTGTGCCCTTGCTCTGCCCTTCACCACATGGCTCGGCGCCATTTTCAAAATCATATGGAGGGGGTGCCTTCTTAATATCGGCTGCATCAGACTCTGATATTATAGCAGCGTTCCGCGCCGCCTCTGTCAGCCCCTGCCAAAACCCCCGCGCGCGCTCTCCCCCCCGCTCCGGTGACGGTGAGTCCGGTTCCAGGGGTCGCGGGGGGGATCCCGGAGCCCGCGTGTCCGCGCCCACGGCTGGTTCAGACCCCTCCCCGGTTTGAGTCGCGGCCCCAATTCCCAGCTGCGGCGCGGCTAACAGACAAGTCCGCGCGGCTCTCCAGGCATCCTGTTCTGTCCGCGCCTTCTGCAGAGCCTGGACTACTCTGCCCCACGCTTTTAGCGTTTTTCCTGAGCCCGAGGACATGGTTTCCTCGGCCAGAACTTGTGTACATCTACCCCATATCCCTGGATGTAAAACATCCACCGGACTGTCTATTGCGCCCAGTTTCACCAGCCTCTGCATAGCAAGGATAAAGTCTTTAAGCTTGCAATCAATATTCCACTGACTGTGGACTTCACTTACGACCTTCGTGACAGCTTCCATGGTCTCGCGGGTCCGGGGACGTCTCCCCCGCTGCACTAGGCCAGCTGTGCAGCCGCTGGGTCTCCTCCAGGTGAATCCCGAACCCAGGGCAATATCCCGAGGTTTCGGCACCACTTGTTGCAGGGCGACCTGGTTCAATTACCCAGCACGGCAGCCCAAACTCAGGGCCACTCGGGCCACCAGAACCAAGACACCAATGTGGTGGACAGCAAAATGGCGTTTATTGAAAGGTTACAAGGGTTTATATAGATTAGGGTGGTCTGTGGTCATTTCCTGCGGCTCATGTCCAGGTGGGTGGTCCAGGTACAGAGCAGAGGTCAGACAGGGAGAGGAGGCTGGGTTTCTAACTGCCCGTTACAGCCCGAGATCTTCCGCACGCTTCCCTGTCCTTCCACAGATGGCACAGAGAAGAAGGAGGAAGTGGCACACCACGCCCCAAATTCTCCATGCTGGCCACATGGCCCTTATCATAAACAATCCAAAAATCTACTTATTCTACATTCTAATACTCTAATTTACACTTTACTTATTTTTGTGACTTGTAATTCTTCCTGCAATGTTGGCAAATTGTCCCAAGGGGTTAAATTCAGCCCCTGAGACACCTGGGTCTCATTCTGGGGTCTCTGAGAGGCCTGCCAGGAGGGTTTTTGTATCCCCAGGGAAGCCAGGGAAACGCCCTGGACTCCCACATCTCCCCTCTCTGTTTGCATTAAAAAGACCTTCTTTTACAGCTTTGTTCATGGCCCATGGAATGCAGTACACTTGATGATGCATGGCAAAATCAGCAGAAGAATTACAAGTCCCGTTAATATATAAAAATCTACTTTCAAAAATCTTTTTTTTCACAAAGGAGAAAGATCAAAACGATCAAACAAACCAAATACAATTGACAAAAGAATGGAATACAATACTATCTGAATAAACATGTTTCACTTTCAATTTTTAAGTCCTTTATATGTTGACTGAAGAGGAGTTCTCGAACTTTGTTTCTGATCCAATCTGTGAGCTTGCCTCTTCACTTTCCAGGGTTAGCATCTGCTTGCATCTGTGCTCGATATGGCTTCACATATTTCACTGACATCCAGTTCAGCCCTCTCCCTGTGCAGACACAAGCAAAAACCTTTCCTCCAAATGATTAATTTGAAATACCCATTTAATTTTCTTTATCTCTAGACTTTTGATCAAAATTGGACGATTTTCCTTCAACTATTATCTAACAAAACAATACTATTGTTTCCCCTCTTTACAAAAAAGAACAAACCTAAAATTCACAATCTTCTGCAGGTAAACACAATGCAACAATCAACAATACTTTAAATATCTGTACTACTAAAAGCAAGCAAAGCAAAAGCAAAAGCATAACATATAATTGAACTTCATATTTTCTTTTAAACCATTATCAAATAAAACACAATACAACAATTAAGAATACTTTAAATAATAAACATACATTTATAAGATTTGATAATCACCAATTTTTTAAAAAACTGTGTCATCACCTCAGGGTCTGCAAACAGCTGTCATGCCTTGATTCAATGAGGAATTAGATGTTCATCTCCGGAAAATGAACACCAAATTCACTTCAAAATCAGCTTCAGCTGTTTTATTGATAGAGTCCAATTGCCAAGTCAAAACGACTGGAATATTATTTTGATGCAGAAAACACCTGGGTTTGCACAATTTCACTTCCATGTAGAATTAAGGCCTGGCCACAGCCCAAATTCTAATTGGAAGAGAACTCCCTGACATTTTTTTTAAAAAAAAAAAAAAAAACCAACCCACAACTCTTACCAACAAAAGCTACACTTAAACATTTCAAGGTGAGGAATAAATCAAATTTCTCCAGCAGCTCGTTCTCTCCAAAGTTCTTCTTCATGATGAGATGCTTTGAACATTGCAAGCTGCTGCAGTGCTTCTGCAATAACTCAGGAAAGCTACAACACTAAAAATTCTTTCTGAGAATGAAGCTCAAATAACTTTGTGGAATTCTGAAAAACACTTAAAATTATGAGACAGTACAAAGTCAGATCATAATAAACTTGCAAAAATAAAAGAAAGAGTTAATAAAAGAAAAACAAACATTAAATTCACAACTTAACTAATTATCTTTACACATTTGATTCAAAGTGCATGTCTGGAGGTTTTCTAAAACTTACTTGGAATGTTGAAAGACTTCAGGTTACACAATAAAACAGAAATCAAAATCATCCTGTGATACAGAACTCATCCTCTTAATACAGTGATTTTAAAATTAAACACAGAAACTAAACTTGAACCTTAATAATCGAACTGATAAATACTGCTTTTTCTATACATAAAAAGAAAAACTTGATCCAGATCAAATTCTACAACTCAAAAGACACTGCATTTCATTGATAATTTGAAAAATGTAAACTAGAAATCCATTGAAATCTAATTCGAAGGGAAACCTTAAATACTGGTAATAAATCTGCGAAACATAAATTTACAAGCTTCTTCCTTATAAGGATTCAAAACCTATTAATTTATATTGACAGTATTACAAATACTTAAAAACTGGTTTGTTTAAAACAATCAACTATAGGAAAATTAAAACTCAATATTGACACCTGGACAACTGTCCACCCATATCTGAACAATAACAAATCACTGAGTATAGGTAATAATATCTGAGCAAGAACAAACCACCTAATATAGGTGACATCTATTCAAATCAAATAGAAAATACCTTATACCTTCACCATTCTAAGAATTTCAGCATCTTTTTAACAACACTGCAAAAGACAAGCACCTTTACTTTAACATACAAGAACTGTGAAAATAGAACTGAATCTGTTATCATGTTTCTTGTTCTCTCTGTTACCAAACACTGTAGATAAAAGCTGCTCTTGGCGTGTTTCCACCCCTCATTCCCCGGGGTTAATGGAACTCTCTCTGAGCGTCTTTCCACCCCCCATTCCCCAGGGTTAATGGAACTCTCTCTGAGCGTCTTTCCACCCCCCATTCCCCGGGGTTAATGGAACTCTCTGTAAGCGTCTTTCCACCCCCCACTCCCCGGGGGGGGCTGATGGAACTCTCTGTGAGCAGGGTAGGGTGCTCCCTCCTCGCTCCTTTTGGGCTGTGGCTCGGGCTGCTGATGCTGATGTCACGCTGCTGCGCTCGGGCTCCCCGCCCCCTGCGCACTGCCCGCCGCGCTCGGGGCCGGGGCTGCCGCCGGAGCCGAGCTTGGACTCGGCGGGAGCCACACCGCCCCAGCTTGCGCCGCGGCCGCACCGGGGTAGTCCCGGCCCCCGCCGCTCCGCATCCTCGCGGTGTGGGCTGCTCCCCTGCCTGTCTGCTGCCAGAGCCGGCGCTGCTGCTGCCGCTGCTCTGCCCGCGTGTGATGTTCCCGCAGCTGGTGTGAGCACTGCCGCCCCCCTCTGGGCTGAGGGCTGCCCGCACACCCCCGCGTGTGATGTTCCCGCAGCCAGTGTGAACGGCACCGCGGACGGCTGCATCCCGCCTACTTCCGCGATCCCGCGCACAGAGCATGTACTTTTCCCCGCTATTTTCGCGGTATTATCTGTCTTTCTCGGGCTTCCCGCCTCCCCCCTTGTGTCCCCCACGGCCCCCGGAGTCGCCCGTAGCGCCCTCCCACCTTCTGGGGTCAGGGTTTCTGAAGGGGTGAGGAAGTGAAAGTCTAAGTTCGGTAACTTGCTTGGAAATATTCCAAACTTAATTTGTCTCGACCTTGGATAAAGTATTGTGGATTTTGAGTAAAGTACCATGGTTAGTTCATGAAATATAGGTGATTCTGGAAATTCCGTCATTTCTTGACCTTCTACAGGTCCTTCATGTATACTTGGAAATATTTCTAACTTAATTTTTCTCGACCTTGGATAAAGTATTGTGGATTTTGAGTAAAGTACTGTGGTTAGTTCATGAAATATAGGTGATTCTGGAAATTCCAGCATTTCTTGACCTTCTACAGGTCCTTCATGTATACTTGGAAATATTTCTAACTTAATTTTTCTCGACCTTGGATAAAGTATTGTGGATTTTGAGTAAAGTACCATGGTTAGTTCATGAAATATAGGTGATTCTGGAAATTCCGGCATGTCTTGACCTTCTACAGGTCCTTCATGTATACTTGCATAACAGAAATGGGATGAGCAAAAGTCATATTTTTTAAAGTGGCTATAAGAATGAGCTGTTCCTGGCTGAGGGTTCTGCCCATGGTGTTTCTATGGTGTTTCTGAATCTCAACTGTCTTACCCAAAAGCAAAGGTGCTAAAACCGAACCAGAGTTGTCCTGGGCTTCTGTCCAGCAGATGCACAGGAGTGAGGGTTCCCGGGCTCCTCTCCTCTCCGAGTCAGTCTGGCAGCTGGCTTTTCTTGGCAGTCAGTCAAGGTTTCTTCTCTGCTTCTCTGCAGTCCTCCTCCACGGCGTGCTTCTTTTTCAGCTGGATTTTCAGGGTCTGGGCTCTGTATCCACCTTTGTGAACTACAGATGCCCACCCAGAGGGACGCCAAATGTCAGAGTCCGCCCGAGGGGCTCTTTAAAGGGGCGCGAGACCTCCTTGGACGGATATGTAGGTGATGGTTCGGGATTCGAGGTTTTTCCTGAGGCCGCTGGAGAAAGAGACACTGCACGAGACGATCTTCTGTTGTTGTTTTTCTTTTCATGGCTGTTTATTGTATCTTATCTACAAAGTGTCCCAGCCAGGCTGACAGAGGTCCGCTCTGCTAGGTGACCATGATCAAATGCCCCTCTGGGAGAGGCAGGACTTATCTTTTATACTCTAATCTACGTCTTCAATATTTACAATTACCTTCCAATACAGCACAATCTTATTATACTGTCCAGTTTTGTCCCCATCCAATCTGTGGCTGCCAGCATGTCATCTAACATGGATGGTACAGAGAAGGAGGAAGTGGCACACCACACCCCAAATCCTCCATGCTGGTCACATGGCCCTTATCATAAACAATCCAAAAATCTACTTATTCTACATTCTAATACTCTAATTTACACTTTACTTATTTTTGTGACTTGTAATTCTTCCTGCAATGTTGGCAAATCATCCCTTGAGGCAGGGTCCAGCCCGCTGACCCCCCTGGCCTCACTTGGGGGTCCCTGAGAGGCCTGCCAGAGGGGTTTTTCCATCCCCAGAGGAGTCAGGAAAACGTCCTGGACTCCCACAGCGCAGCGCAGCAAAGAACTGCGGTAAAGGTGAGCGGCTGGGGCTGTAGGGATGGAGGAATTCTTATCGAAAGAAAAGCAAGAAGAGCAAAGTTAAATATCTTCCAGCATATTCTCTCTGTGAGAGCAGTCAAGTCCGACCCAGAGGGTTTAAAAAGACGATTAAAATGGGGTCAGGGAAAAGGATTTATTTCGGGCCACCCTGCGGCTGCCTTTCCAGCGTTTGCGCGAGAGTATTTTTGGGGGAGAAGAGACAGTTCCTCCGTCCTTCCCATCAGCAGTCCCTGAGACAGAGTTGCGGGCTCGGCAGGACTTGGGCAGTGACAGCGCGGACTCGCAGTCCGCATTGGAATCAGAAAAATAGAAATCGACGCTTCCTGCCAACATCGGAACCAGAAAAAGCTCCGGGCTGTGCCCTGGTGTCCCCTGAAGAGTTTCCAGCAGCCCTGGGAGGAGAGTTCCGGGAGCTGAGCCAGAGCGGGCATTCAAATGTACATCACGGATATTCGCGTGCAGAGTTCTTGCCCTGGCAGCGAGAGAGAAAATGAGCGCAACTAAGAATTTTAGTGGATCAAGAGATGGGAGAGAGAGAAAAAGCCCGAGCGCTTCTGATGGCGGGGGCGAAGAGAAGGGACAGCTGTTCTGTCTCAGAAGCTGCGAGTGCCGCAGCGCCGATCTCCCGGAGGAGAGAGGGAGCGTGAGCTCAGCGGATTCGGTTCTCGGGCGGGAGTGGTCCCGGGGAAAGTTTCTTGGTTTGAGCCTGTGCCGAGGAATGCGGAGAATGTGGCAGCCTCTGTTTCGGTCTGTCAGTTTGGAGTGTTGGAGTGTGTGCAGCAGAAGAAAGGGGAGGGGGGCCAGGGGGTCGCTACTTTGGACATGATGCTGGGGATGGGGTCTTTTCCTGGACTGAAAAAAAAAAAAAAAAACCAAACCAAAACAAAACAAAAAAAAAAAAAAAAAAGAACCAAAAACAAAAAACAAAACAAAACAAATACCCAGAAAAAAACCAGAGGGGAAGCAGGCAGTTAAAAGTGGTTAGTGGTTAAAGTGTTTTTTTCAGTTTTCCTAGAGGAGTTCAAAACTATCTGTGTGCAGTATAGCACAGTTACCATTGTATTGGTTTTTACTATTTTACTAGAATAATTAGAAATTTATACACCCAACAATATTTACAGGCAGATAATGTGTCTGTCCTCTGGATTCATGGAGCTCTTTTTTAAGGGTGTTTTTTGGTGTTTAGATAAGTTCTGTTTAGATTGATTAAGGCTAAGTTTTATTAAGTTAATTCTGTTAGTTTTTTTTTTTTTTTGTTAAGTTTCAATATGGCTACATCTAGACAATGTTTTGTTCCAGTTATGTTTGGTTTTAATACTGATTAACTGCGTTTGCTTAAGTGTGCTTTTCTTTTACTGAAGTGATAATTAACACAATTGATTATATCATGTGAATTTACCAATTTTGTAATAGGTAAATTCATGGGATGTTGATGTTGTATTTGTTGTATACACAGCCATCATTTTTTATGTGTTTTAACATCTCTTGGTGTAATTATCTATGAGACACGTGTCATTTTCAGGATCTCTTCTGTTGCTTTTTTAGTTGCATGTGTATCTCTTTTATCCAGGCTACCTCTCTGTTGTCTCATGATTGTCAGTATTTTCAGAGTTCCAAGGAATGATATCTGAGCTTCCTTGGAAGTTTCCTCTAAACTGATGTTCTTATGAGAGAGAACAAGCCTGAGAAAAAACTACAGAGAGAACAAAATGCTGGAGAAGTTTGGTTGTTTTCTCCCCCTGAGCTGTTTGGTTGTAGCTTCTGTTCTGAAGAGTCTTGGCTTTTTTTGAAGAAATCTGTCCGGGAATTCCCTTCCAATGAGGGCCTGGGCTCTGGCCACGCCCTGGCTCTGCCTGGATGGGAAACTGGCGACAGACCCAGGTGTTTTCTGCATCAAAACAATACTCGAGTTGCTTTGGCTTGGCAATTTGACCCTACCAATATGATAGGGTATAAACTGTAGTAAAACCATAAACTTTTGTCCCAAAATTGGATTTCCTGGCCCCTAGGATTTGAACAGTTGCTGCTGCAGCTCACAGTGGTTTTGTGATCAAGTTGTTTTGAAAATCATCCCAGAGATCGGGTGCTGTCATTGGTACACTAAAAGCTGAAAGGGCTTTATTAAAGTCTTGAAATCCCATGGGAGATGTGGAAATCGGGGCCATCTTTGAGTTACAGAACACTTGTTCTTCCTCAGGAGTCCAAATCAAAGCTCATTCTGGCACCTCTTTGTCTGGCAGGGGAACCCTCCCCCCCCTGGGTGCCCAGCACTGCATCTTTGCTTACTCTTTTCTGTAATAATAAATTGGCTACATAATTGGCTTTATAGACACGTTTGTGCTCATTTATAACACCTGTGAGGTGCTTTTCAGAACTGAGAGCACAGAAGGAGCAGCGCCTGCCGAAAGTGAAAGACGAAGGAGGTGATCTGGTGTATTCTGTGACTCAGTTAAAACCACACCCCTGAATCCCCTGTTATCACTCTCCAGGACAATGCCACTTCTGCAGATTCTCTGTATCCTATATGCCCTCCCCCTCTGTTTGGCCACTGCATCCTCAGATGATTCCCAATTGCTCTGAATTGTGATTTTAAAGAGTTCAGTTTTTTATCTAAGGGTTAGAAGCAGTTCATAGTGATCAGGGTGCCAGTTAGATCAACAAACGATAGGTTAATGATTATTAGATGCTCACGCTTAGAGCTAATAAAGGTATTGTTTGCCATCATGAGC